>VMDR010004380.1:0-60712 GCA_007922815.1 Macrotus californicus | reverse complement strand
ACCCCCTGCCCTTGTTTTTGTCAAATCTATGAATTTCACAGCTGTACTTCTTAGAGTAGTCCCTCTCTCTCTGTCTCTCTGTCTCTCTGTCTCTCTCTCTCTCTCTCACACACACACACACCCTCTACAGAGAAATCAATTATATGGAAGATGTTGAGGGCAGAATAAAATGCTTTTTGCTCAGACCCCCCAAACAGTGATGGGCCAACTACCCAGCTCTGGATTTGGTGTCTCATTAACTCTTTTATGTTGATCGGTGCTGGAATAGTATTCTCCAGGTACAGACATGGCCTTGGTTGCTACAGACTCTCACCCTGACAAAAACAGTCAAACAGTGAGTACTGGGTAATAGAACTAAAACATTAAACAGAGAATGGACCTTAAACATAACCTCATTCAACCTCCAGGATAAATAGTTGAAGAAACAAGGTCTTGTTAGAAGATTACTAGGCAATTAGGAGGTGAAATGAGACTAGAACCCAGGTCTTCTTACCTCCAGGAAACTGCCAACTTCAACACACCAAGCTCTCCCCTGAATTCAAGATCAGAGGAAGCTACGTATTCACATAAAACCTGAGTTTGGAAGAACTCATCTGTATGAAAATCCTTGTCCTCTGATACCAATAACTTTTGATTTCCCTGGATGGAGCTCATTTCTCTTTTCCCATCTTCACAGCTCAGTGATTGCAACTTCTTTCCTCTGAAATGCCATGTTGCCTGTGAACACTCACCTGTGGGGACTTCAAAAATCAGAACAAATCTTTGTTGAACAGGAAGGAGATTGAGGGAACATTGCCTCTTCCTGAATAGAAATTTTATGGCATTTCTCCCAAGCGTGTAATATATGCGTGGCTGCATTACATGAAACTTTTATGAGAGCATTCCATTTCAGCTCTCCTCTTCCTCTTCCGGTGGGCCTGCTCCTGTTATTTTTTGTGACTGAGGTTTTATTTTTAAATATTAAATTGTGATGGTAAAAAGAGGTTCTTTATTCCCAGAGCTACACTGATATATATGTAGCTTCTTCTGACTTGTGTGGAAGCAACTCTCACATCAGAGCTTCAGCCCTGGGCCCATAATTTCCAAGCATCAGATGAAGCTTCATATTGCAATGCAAATTACAGCACCCAGGGATCTGCAGTATAATCACCCAGTTGCGAAGAAGGTAAAGAGGAGAAGGAATTACCATAATGGACCACAGAATATACACAAGAGAACACTCAGAGTCCTATATGGCAGATTTCACCACCGTTATAAAGATATGCTTGCTTTCCCTTGAAAATGTTCTCTCCTTTGTAGAGAAATGTTGGCTCCCTCTTGGAGGAACTTGAATTTCAGCTACTTTTACGGTAGTGATGGATTGGGTTGATTTATTCATATGCATTCATCCAAACTATGAAATAGCCAACCAGGAATTGGGATAGTGTCAGAAGCTCCAACTTCATTGGATGAGTAGGTTGAAATATGAAAACACAAAGAGCGAGAGATAACAGCATTCTAGGAGAGAGAAAAGGAGTGGACAAAGGTGTCTAGAAAGGAAGGCATGTCTGAGGACAAGCACAGTCCAGCTGGGCTAAAGTGGGGGATGAGACCTGGCTGGCACATAACAATTTGAACATAGGCTCCATTACCCAATGGAGCTTAGAGCCCAGGGTCCCGGACCCTGGTGTGCAAGTTCATCTGAGAGGAAAGCTTCCTCGGATACACTAAACGTCTATTGCTGGGCCAGGATTCCAGAAAGCCCTCTCTGCGGGGGCTGAAGGAGACCTGGAACTCTTCTGCTGCAATTCCTAGGATTTCTCCAATTGGGAGCAAATCACACTTTCTTCTAGGACTATACATAATAGAATATTGAACATCGGTGGTTTTTCCTCAAATTATTTGGAAAATGGCAAGGGATACCCAATATTTCCTAATTAAGAAATGTTTGTTAAGCCATTTGAATTCATTTTCTTCAATTACTTCACAAATAATTATTGAGCATCTATTAGATATGGAGATAAAAAATAAATAAGACACAGCCCCTTCACACAGTCCATTCCAGGATTGTTGGGGATAGCAATCACACAGACAATTTTAGTAAACTATGGTAACAGAAATGCTAGAAAAATGTGAATGGAATCATGGGAGTTGAAGGAAGGGGACTGATCCCACCTAGGTGAGTGTAGGTGTGAAGGTCAGGGAACTCTTTCCTGTAGCGGGAATGCCCAAACTGAGTCACATGGTTAAATAGGATCTGACCCAGCAAACGGGCTGGAGTGAGAAAGGAAAGAGGGAGGAATGGAAAGGGCTTTCCAGGCAGCAGGGACAGCAGTGAAAGAGCTGCAAAGAGTGTAATGTGGATGGTGACCGTCAAACAGACTGGTGTTCCTGGAACACAAAACATGAGTAGGGGGCACTATGTCCTGTAACACATTGCCACAAACATAGTGGTTTAAAACAACACGAATTTATTCTCTTTACAGCTTGGGAGGTCAGATGTCTCTACTGAGATTCAACGGGCTCAAGTCAAGATGTCGGCAGGGCTCGTTCCTCTGGAGGTTCCTTGCCCTTTTCATCTTCTGCTGTTGTTCTGCATTCCTTGGCTTGTGGCTCCTTCCTTCATCGTCAAAGCAAATGGCTTCAGTCTGTGCATCTGTCATCATATGGCCTTTTCCTCTGACCGACATCCCTCCCATTCCCTGCATCCTCATTGACCATCTTGCCTTCCTCTCATTAGGACTGTCATACTGCATCAGGCTCACCCAGATAATTTTAGGTTCATCTCCCCATCCCAAGAGGATGTAGAACAACAGCAGAAGATGGTAATATTCATAGGCATTAGGGATTAAGATGAGGGCGTATCTGGGAGGCCGTGGTTCAGGCTTTCACGTAGTGAATGGCAGGAAATGAGTTTTAGGGAGCAAAAGGGATTCAGAAGAAGAGGGCAGAGGGCATTGTAAGCCACATTAGGAGATGGAGACACCCTGTAGACAATGGGGAACTATTGAAGGTTGTAAGACAGACAGGCAGGACAGCTGAAGCTGAGCTGAGGGGGATACCCTAGAAGCAGAGAAACCACTTGGGAGGTTACTGTGAGATTTAATGAGAAGAACTATTTATGCTTAAATGTAAGACAAAGTTATTCCCGTCCCCACATAATTTCTCAGATAAAGTAGTGTGATCTTATATTTGAATCTTCATATTTGAATTTTTATAAATCCTTATTAAGGGGGTTCTCTTAAGTACTTTAATTGAACAACAAACGGATATTTGATGATATGGTTAATGATTTAAACTGAAACACTTTTTGAAATGGTTCTATTGATAATTACAGAGACAACATGTTAAAGCAGGACTGTCCCAGCCAACTGGACATATGGTCACCCTATGTTTGGAGAAGGCACATTCTCCTAAGATGGCTTGAAAAAAATGCTAGCTTGGAGTGTCTCCTGATTGATTCAGTTAAAAAAAAATAAGGCAAAGTCAGCTAGTAGAGCGACAGTAATTTTTCCTGGGATTATGACTTCAAAATCACAAATGTTGGATAGTGTCATAAACAAGCCTTTGAAAATCTACATTGAAATGAATGTATTAAGTGATTACATAGTGAGGAGTACAATACACAGTTGAAAAAAATAGCTGTTTCATGGATTCTTGTGACTTTAGCAAACATTTCCCAAGACAGAATCACATCTGGATTCCAAAAATGCTGTCTCAAACACCACAGAATTGACCATGATTTACTCTAGAAAACTACCTTAATTCTACTGATGATAAAGACCCTGATATAAAGTAGTACATGAGAAGTTTGAATAAAATGGCTTCATGAAATATGAGTGAGGATATTAATTTCTAAATTAGTATCTTGTATTTTATTTATGCTTTTTTCAAAATGCATCTGAAGCTAAACCATTCAAGTACAGATAGACATTGGACTATGTAGTGATTAAATTACCCTCCCTTCAAAACATGGTTAAGTTTTAGGAAGATGGTCTTCTAATTGAAAAAACCTTACTTTAAGTGCTCATGTCGTCCTTCTTCCCTGATATCTGCAGTACTTGGAGAGGAAATCCTGAAGGACTTGAAAAGTAGGACGTCAGACGCTGAAGGGCAAATCTATTGGATGGGTGGTCGTATTACCACCTGAACTGGTCAATGGTACAGACAGACATAGGTTTCAGGGTGAAGGATGGGCCGGGGGAGATTAAAAGTTCATTGTTGATCATGTTGAGTTTGAGAGTCTTTTGAGGGCAGACAGAAGATCTTTAGGTATGGAATGAGTTAAGGAAATAAGAAAGTTTATTTGCACTTGACCTGCAGAAGGAAGACTGCAGCAGAAGCCAGAATAGAAGAGAAGCAGCACAGAGCCTGAGCATGACGACACGGGAGAGGTGAGCTAACTGCAGGGGTTTATGTTTGAGGGCATTAACAAAGAGACCCAGGACGTGGTGCACAGTGGAATCAGGTTCCTGATAGTGCTAATCGAAAAGAACTGAACACAGAAATGAATGAAGACTCCACTACAGTCAAAGCCCAGAACCTGGTGCAGTCAGCACAGGCTGCAGGGAAAGCACGGTGCCTGGAAGCTGAGCAGGGTGAGAGGCCTGACAGAGTCCCAGGCCCCGTCTGTAGGGAATAGGGCCTGCTCAGGCACCTGTAACTGAGATTAAAGATAGAAATGGATGGTAGAAGAAAGTAGAGAGAACAAGTTTAATTATAGTTGTGTCCCCTCAAAATTTTTATGTTGAAGCCAGAGCCCCCAACTTGATAACATTTGGGAGACAGATAAGTTCAGATGTGGTCACAAGGGTGGAGCCCTCGTGATAGGACTAATATCTTTACAGAAAGAGAAGGAGACACCACAGCCTCTGTCTCTACCACATGAAGATACAGTGAGAAGGTAAAGGCAGCCACTGCAAACCAGAAAGAACCCCCTCGCCAGAAACAAATCTGCTGGCACCTTGATCTTGGACTTCCCAGCCGCCAGAACTGTGAGAAGTAAGTGTTGTTGAAGCCTCCCCGTCAGCCCATGGTGTTGTGTTACGGCAGCCCAAGCTGACTGAGACAATTTTGCTTCAGCGGAATTGCTTGACTGGAGGGACTTTCCTTCTGCCTTTCCTGTGAGTTGGAATACCCTACGTGCTGAAGAATGGGACCAGGAGCTTGGGTTACCAAGAGCAAATATGAGCCCACATCCGGCAGCGGCACCTCTCCAGTTCACCACCTATGAGACTGAATGTGATTTGAGGTAAACAGTGGACCCGCTCACATGCACCTCTTTCCTGTCTCCCTGAGTCGGGGAAATCCAGCTTCTTGACCTTGCTGGCTCATTGGAACCATATGAGCTCCAAGACCTGGTGATGGAACTGACCCCCTGAGCATAGCCCCGAGATCACTGGCCCTCAGACACACACAAGCATCTTCTCTTTCCACAAACATCTGTTCCATTGGGCCCCCAAGTGGGAGGGTGGGCACTTGGTGGCTGCCTGGCTTGGAAAGTGCCCATTACGAGCAGTGGATCATCTTGCATTCCATTAAGCATGTGATTATAGCCAGATGCTGTGGTGATGGGCACACAACAACTCCCTATAATAACCGTAATTATGATCCTGGTGTTTCTTTAGCTCTACACACTCTGAACTTCTTAAGTCAGAAGAAATTTGGAAGAATTGCTTATTAGAGGCTGCAATCAGATGGAGAGGGAAAACTTTTCTACAGAAGGGGGGAAACTCCCCCCTGACACCTTGGCTTCTGCACAGCCTGTTCTGACACCCTGCGGTGTGGTTCTGGGGTCCAGTGCGAACTCGGCTCTGGCTCCAAATTCCTGCTCCTACTTTTCTTCTTCCCTTTGGTCTGCCCCACACCCACCTCCCCTGGCTCCTTCTCAGCTGCTTCTCCTGGCTGGAGGAGAAAAACAAGCACCTGCATGCCTATCAACTCATACCCCCCCTGCTGTGGGGGCTTGCTGAGAACACAGCCACCCCTGCCCATTTGGGTGAATTTCTTGGAATACCCAGTGAGGAAGGGGTCGCTTCAAAAGCTAAAATTGGCTTCTGGCTGCGATGACTAACAGCCACCTGGGCCTGCCATTCTTGTGGATCCATCTATTTGTGGAATACGGAGCTGTTTAGGGTATATTTGAGGGCGCTGGAAGTCTTTACTTAGAGGAGCACATTTAAGAGAGTTGGAAACTCAGTCTGTGATGAAACAGGTTGCATTCATTTCAATGGGCTGCTGTAACAATGTACTGGGAGGCTTAAACAATGTAACACACTGGGAGGCTTAAACAACACACATTCTTTGTCTCCCAGTTCTGGAGGCTAGAAGTCTGAATCAAGGGGTCAGCAGGATCGGTTCCTTCTGAGAGCTGTGAGGGCAGGATCAGCTCCAGGCCTCTCCTTAGCCTGTGGTCTGTCTTCTCCCTGATTCTCTTCACACTATCTTCTCTGGGCATGTGTCTTTCTCTTCATATGGCATCCTTTTTTATGTGGACACTCGTGACATTGAATGAGGGGCCTACCCCCTAACTCCAGTATGACCTCAGGTTTGGATATCAACCTGAGGGTGCTTGGGAGCCACTGAAGAACGCCATTAGGAAATGGCATGATCAGACTTAAGATTTAGAAAAACCAGCTGGCTGCAGTCTGGACAGGTGAGGGACAGGAAGAAAGAGCTACTAAGAAGGGCATTTCTGTAGTCCAGATGGGACTCGACCACACCTTGAGCTAGGAGAGTAGCAGGAGTTGGAGCCCACAGGACATTAATATCCACTTGTCCTTCGCATCCAGCCCAACCTCACATCCCATCTCTGCCTTCACATCCCTGCCCAGCCCCCACATCCCACCCCAGGAACCTCAGATCTCACAGGTACCAGCCTTTCCCAGCAGCCACTTCAGTTGTCTGTGTGAAGGCTTGATACAAATCTCCTCTCCCCCACTATTCCATTTTTCAAATACATGGTGTTTACCATGGTCCAAGCACTGAGTGAGACATTTGAATGCATGAAGGTATCAGAAAGCAAGTGCTATTATTGTCCCCATAGGGAGACAGGAAGGCCTTGCCCAACATCACAGAGCTAACAGGTGGCAGAACCAGTATGTGGCCTCTGGCTTCAGAGTCCACACCCTTAACCATGACCCTATACTCTCTCTTTTGAGCAGCAGAATGCCTGGCAAGTACAAGTTCTCAATAAATTCTTGTTGAATGAATGTTGGTGATAATCAAATATGTGTGGTGAAAATGGTGAGGGGATGGAGATTGGAGGCAAGTGTCAAAAACCACTTCCAGAACTTTCCGCGTAGATGGGAAGTGAGGATCACAAAAGGGGAAGCTCTGACCAGGGGCTGCAGAGAGAATGAACTTCAAAAATCTGCTCTCAGGACCTCTGCGCAGCGGGGCGACTGGGATAGGCTGGTGGGATACATCTCCTCCCACGCCTCAGACATCTGGAGTCCCGGCCACCCCACAGTAGTTTCACATCAGCCGCTGCCCTGGTGAGAATAATATCAATCTGAAACTTCTTAGGCCTTACCCATAACAGCTGAATAACAGCTATTAGCTTTGGACTCTAGGCATTTTTATGAGATCTTAGTTCCAGGGCTTGAGGTTTGGCAAAATGAGCACATTATTCACACACAAAACAACTGCATTAAAATAGCATTATGAGTCTGGCTTACACTGACAAAACCTAGGAAATTCAGAATTATGGTGAAAAGCCTGTCCTGAGTTCACCTTCACCACTAGGCCTGGTGTTACTTCTCCTGCCGAGACATTAAGGGTGGAGAGAAAGGCCCCCAGTGGGCGGAGGAGCCACGTGGGGACATTCAAGGCAGCCCAGGTAAGGGGGAAAAGGAAGAGGAGGAAGACTTGGAGGAAGGCCTGTGGCAGCAGGGACCATGGTCCCTGACCCAGGCCTACCTCTTGGAGCCTGTGGGGTGACGCAAGAATGAAGCGCTGACCCCCAAGGCCGGGCCCATGGTCCTAGGGCCAGGCTCAATTTGCCAGCACCTGCTACTAGCCCCTCCAGGCTGGAGGCCCGCCTGCTACAAGCTGATAACGGTGAAACATGCCCCTTTGCCCCATGAGACAGAGCATCATTCAAACTTCCATCCCTCTACTGACCTTGGACACGGGGAAACTCACAGGCAGGTACTTCACTCCCCACTCAATTTCCATTATTTGAAAGGAATTGAGTGGAAAGAAGCTCAATCATGGGCGAACAAAAAGCGCTGACGGTGTGTAAACATGCCAACATGGCTGATTGTCCCATTGGGAGACCAAGAAGAAAATGTAAAAGTTTAAACAGTTTTTATTTGGGGTTGCACTGAGAGTTAGGGAGAGAAGTGAGGAAAAGAAATTCCTTCTTCTTGGCCAGAAAAAAAAATCTGTCTCCACTTGAGATGAGATGGAACCGTTTGTTCTAAACGATTTATTCATCTCAGCTTTAGCGAGGTACAGTTGACAGATGAATGGTGAGATATTTAACATGTGCCATGTGGTGGCTTGATGTGTGCATGCATTGTGAAAGGATTCCCCCCCTCAAGTCAGTTTCACATCTACCACCTCACATATTTGCCTTAAGTTCCACTTTCTTAGCAAATTTCAATTACTCAATTGTCAACTCTAGTAATCATGTCACACATTAGATTCTCAGACTGTATTCATCTTATAACTGACAGTTGTGAATTGGTTCTTTGATTATGATTTGGGAAAAAAAATTCCTGTAATTCCAGAACGCACCGGGGCAATTTTGGTGAGAACTTCCCACAAGCTTTGGAAAATAGTTCCACGTAAGCCAAGACCTCGAGAATGGGCCAAGGTCATTTTGAATACGGTGAATGTTACCTCTGTCTAACCAACTTTAAAGTGACCAAATACAGGCCTTGGGGAAGCTGACTTGGTCTAGCATCATGTGTCAGGAGTGGCAGTGAAGGTGAGCCACCACCCTTGCATAGGAAAGAAACCCAACGAGCTTTTGTAAAATAAAAACAAAATGTGACCTTAATTACACAAAATGACTGCCCTCTTCCCATAGCTTTTGAATTTCTTTCATCTTTTTATCTTCCCAAACTCTCGGTGATTAATGCGTATCTTCTCTCTTCTCTAATCCCGGATACACCAGAGTAACAACCGAAGTGGGTAGGCTCCTTTAACCTTTACAATAATCCTACGAAGAGCTACTCTTGTGATCCCACTGATAAAATAACTATGTGATTTGTCATAGAGATCCAGAATGGCGTGACGTTACTTGACCAAGGTCACACCTAAGTGGTGGGGCTGGAAGTTCACTCCACGAGTCCTGCTTCAGAAGCTGCACCTCTAACCACGTCTGGAGTCCTTACCCCATGCAGCAGCCCCACATTTGATTTAAGGTGGAGCTTAGCCAGCCCTTCCACCCCCGACCTGTGTTACCTGTCAAAATCAGAACCACAGAGCTCAGGATCCTTTCAGAAGTCTCCACCTTAGCTTGAGAAACCCTATTCTCTGTTAGCCAGATGAAAGACAGAAAAAGCAATTGTGTTCACTTCTAAGTTGTTCACAATGACTATGAAAACCACGTCTTTCTGAAAGCACACTGAAGGCTCTTATCATTTACCCTTCTTCACAAATAGGAAGACTGAGAGGGTTCTGTTCTACCAGAGGGTTCTGGTCAACAGCTGAGCTGGAGAGAAAATGCAGGCAGACTTGAGCAGAAAAGGACCGGGCAATCACTTTTCCAATGAGCTGTAAAATGTTAATAATTCTGAGTAATCTGGTTGCAAATGCATTAAAGTACAGAACAGCTGGTAGTTGAAAGAAAATCATTTCTTGGCCCCCCTGACCTGACCTGTCATTTAGCAAAGCATGGACAACTTTGATTTTGCCATGGAGCACTGTTATCTAGATGTCACAGCCATGATCTGTGACAGTCCTTCAGAGGGCACTGACGATGTTTCCCCCTTCTTGTTTGGAAGAAACAGTCATGAGGGATTGATCAAATCAAATGACTGGTTGCAGATGGAGGACAAAGAGATGGTGTAAACCTGGGCTCTAACAAGTTCAGAGAGACACCCAGGACAAGGTGACATCAGCAGAACCAGGCATCTTAAAGCCAGTGACAGATAGCGCTTGGCAGATTTCTTGTGGAGCTCTAGATAATTCTCTTCCAGCAGGAATTTTTATTCAACAGTCTTGATGAACCTGTTAACTGTAACTTAACTGTAAGTTTGAATGAAAAGTGCAAGCATTTGACATGTTTCTTGGCAACATCTTTTGCCATAAGGATGCATTTGTCTCTGGTTTTGTATTAGAATTCTTTGGTGGGGACAATCTTGAATTAAATTATTGTCTCTGAAGGTTGAATTTTTAGACTTTTTTATGTCCTCCCCATCATGGGCCTCCCCCTGCACACATGCATGTACCCACATGCATGCACAGTCACACACACATGCTCACATGCACACATGCTCACACAGATGTGCACACATTGCACACATCCGTCAATCCTGAGTGAGGGCCTAGCTCAGTCCAGGTAGGGGCAGCCAGCCAGGGCTCATTGTATCCCAGGGCAGTGAGGCCCTGCTGGGACCAACACAGGAGACCTGAACAAGTCTCATGCCCTTTCTTCCAGTGAATGCTTTTCTTTGGCTGTGCCTGTTAGTTCTTTTCCTTGCTAGTTTTCTACTTAAGCAGTAGAACTCAGTGAGGAGGAAATGGTAGAAGAAAGGAATGCCTGGGTATCAAAAACAGAGAAATGAAAATGGTTTATAGGTTTTCGCAGTCCTCTGTTCTTTCTCTTTCCTTGCTTTTTGTAATTCAAAATCCCACAGGTGTGAACATGGCAAAATATGTTTCCTTGCCTCACCATGTTATTAAGTAACACCTCACTCTGAGTCAGGTTGAGTTATGAAACCTTAAGGTTTAGAAAATTAGGTCGCAGCCGTGGGGGAAACGCCCACAGTGGGAAGTCACAGGGTTCACCCCTGGCACCAGGAAAGGGAGAGGGCATCACCCCCCAATGACCAGCTTCTCCTGGAGATCCCTGAAGCCACACAAACATTTCTGTTCCATGGGAACCACAGGAATGGGGCTGGCCTTGGAGCCTGGGAAAGGGAACTGAGCATCCTGTAGGGTTGGCCTCCCAGCTGTTTTCCTGCACTGTCACTTCACACCACCAGGCCACGCTTTTGCGTTTCAGAGTGCCACAGAGAGAGCTTGTGGGATCTTCTAAAAGCCCTCTATTTGACTAGGATGGGTCAGCTGTCTTCATGCCCGAGGGCAGGAGGAAGGACGAGAGGGCTTAACCCTATTCTTTGATTCTATTACCGCACCGAATTACTTTCCTGTGCGGTTAGTGTAGAAGATCTCCAATGTCCTCCAACCCTGTAATTCATAGGAATGGAGTCCTTTGTGATGTTCCTCTGCCCAGGACCGTGGGACTACACATTGTCATTCCTGGAAGGGATGAGTCCACTCTGAAAGGACACACTTACCTTGGGTGTTTTAAACTTTAGGCAGTAGGTAACGTGACTTTGTTGTTTTTTTCAGACAATGAATTACCTTTCCAAAGATCACAATAATCCCAAATAATAGAAGACTCAGGCAGCTTCTTATGTCAGTTCACAGAGTAAGAAAATTTTGGCAAAAGAAAAAAAATCAAGTTTCACTTTCAAAGGCCTGAAAATATGATTAGGAAATGCCCTTGCCTATTCCCTCTCTGCCACCTGACACACCAAAGAATAAAGTACTGTTCCAGAACAGGATGTCAGTAAATGCAAATTCACACCTCGAATGCCATCTGAATTCAAAAGCACCCAGGGCATGCTGCGGGGTGTGACGGAAGGGAGAGACTGATGAGGAAGTCTTCTGCAACAAGGTGAGTTCCGCAAGTTTAGAGACTGACAGTGGAGAGTAGCCAGGGAAGGTTATAAAGCAGGGGCTGGGAAGGCAAGCAAGTGGAAGCGGAAAAGTCTATGGGATAATAAGATTTTCCTTTTTCATCTCCCTAAAAGGAATCCACCAGGAAACACAGATTATGACATGGTAGAGAAAATTGTTCAGTAGAACTTCCTTTTCTCTTAATCCTCACTTGAGGGCATTAGGGCAAGCTCACTGATTTTAGAGAGAAGAGAAGGGAAGGAGAGAAAGAGAGGGAGAGAAACATCAATACGAGAAAGATTGATCAACTGCCCTTGGTCCACACCTACACACCCTGATGAGGGACCGAACCCACAACACAGGCATGTGCCCTGACTGGGAATCAAACTGACAACCTTTTGGTTTATGGGACGATGCTCTAACTAACTAAGCCACAATGGCCAGGGCTAGAGCTTTTTTTTTGTTTATTTTAAATTTTGGTTGTTCTGACTCTGAAAACACACACCTCACTTTGCAGCCTGTGCGTGGACAGTCATGGAGTCCACCAATGTGTATCCAGCTGGCCCCCTGTGCCAAATCCTCTTCCAGGAGCTGGCCCTGGGCTTCAGACAACACCAGCTATGTCCTTAGAGCCATGGAACCTTACTGAGCAGGAGACGGGCAAGGAGCAAGTCAACAGACAGAGAACAGTTCAGGGTGATGGGTTTCAAGAAAAACAAAACATTCGTATGATGAAGGCATGGGGAGGGAGTAGAATTCACTAAGGGAGTAAGGAAAGACCTCTCCAAGGTCATAACACATGGGCAGAGACTTAAGTGATAAGAAGCAGCCAACCTTGCAGAATAAGATTTGCATTCAAGGCAGAGGGAACAGAAAGTACAGAGACCCGGAAGAAAGACTGGTGCATGCTAGGGACAGAAAGAAACCCAAGGCAGCCGAGGAGCGAGAGGGGGAAACAGAGTGACCAGAGAGGAGGTGGGAGTGTGGCAGGAGCCAAGTCAGAGGGGGGCTTGCAACTCTTAGCAAGGAATTTGACTTTATAATACATAATAGGAAAGTAAAGGGGGTTTAGGTAGAGTAGACTTATAATTCAGCCTATAAATACAATGTATGAATTAGACCCTAGTGGGCAATCCCAGAAGCTCTCAGAGCACCTAGGACTTGAGGAAATGGATGAAAACTATTTAGTGATCAGACATTTAACCTGGGATCTATAAAGTGGCCATATGCACATGGTAATTTTTGGACCCTGAAAGAGACTCTAATACCTTACACAGGTACTATTTTACATGAATACATATTGCACCATGAGTATCCAAATAATATATGTATTCTTCATTTCTTAAACATGTATGTGGTCATGAATGATAATTGAACTTAAAATAGAGTGAATTCTACATATTGCACATAGAGTTCACAGAGGCTCTCCTAAGACTCCTTGTCTGGTGAGCGTGCTGTGAATATGCTGAAAGGGAGAGAGGGGAATCTCAGCTCTCAGTCCAAACCTGCTCCTATCCCCCGGAGCACCCCAGGACCCTGGGGGAAATCCAAGCTGTCTGTTCTCATCACTGTGACGGTTCAGAATCATGGGTATCAAGTCATCATTCCATGGCCAAGATTTTCTCTCCAGACTGTAGCTCACTCATTTCTGACAATATGTTGAAAATGAAATATGTCTCCCTGCCCTCCTCCTTCCATTTAAAATGTATGAACTCTGCAGTTTTTTAAAAAAACAGAAGTTACTCAAGATTTTCAGAATGAGCGATCCCTCTACACATCAACATACAGATGGCAAGATCTAAAGGGGCATGTTTAAAAGTATTAATATAGTAAAAGATAGATCATCTTGGAACATACAGAATAAGAATTAAAAATTTTTAGAACAAGAAAGAGGATTATAAAATTCAGACAGCATAGCAAATACTAGCCAGAACCTACTAGCAGGAGTGTGTCAAAATTGCTCTTATTCATCAATTTTGGTGGCTCCTGGCCCCCAGCAGAGATGCTGCCCCACTCTCTGTTGCCTAATGGATGGTGGTGGAAAGGTTACCATGCAAAACAGTGGTGCCCAGCTCTAAGCTTATCTTGTTTCGTCAAGTCAGAGCTGATGAGAGGGGCCGAAGTCATTTGTCCTGTGGCCTTGTTCCTATATCTGATCTGGGGAAAACATTAGATCTGGTGTTTGCCATTTGCCCATAGGTCATGAGTCCTGCATTTTAAAGGACTTTAAATAGGCACACACACACACACACCTCAAAATGTTAAGCTGGAAGAATCTTATTTTCTGTTTTAAATCTTTCAACTTACAATGGAGGAAATAGATCCATGGTGAAAGAGTAGTTTTTGAGGCAGCAACAGAACCAGGACAGAAAGTCACATGTCCTTCTATCAAATTCACAGAAAAGCCAGCCCAAGCGACTCTTACACAGTCTCGAACTGTCCAGACTCAGTGGCAGTTTTCCCAATGCTCAGCCACTTGACCTGAAAGCAGTGGAGGAGATTCTTCCTTAATGTGGTCAGAGGAGACCACAAGCTCCAAACCCAGTGTTGCCTTCACCATATTTTTAGTCACCCTCCTCCTTTGAATTATGGTGATTCCTAATCTACCTTATATTAGGATCCAAAAAAAACCTCATCTACATAAAAACAGCCTGAAATCAGGAAGTAGGCAAGAAAGGCCCCTATAAAGGCAAAAATGCCCTCTTGTGGCCCACACTGAAGATCGTGGTGAGTCCCTTCAAGCCTTTGTTGGTGTCCCTGTCTCTGGATTAAAACATTTAAGAGGTGTGTGATGGGTTTGCAAGCTCCCAGAAGATTGGGAACAGCAAGGGAATAGAAAGTAAAAGCTCCTAGGCCACAGAGAGACCATCCATAGCACTGAGAAGGGCCCCAGTGAGCAAGGCAGACACACCACAACAAAACACAAAAGGCAAACACACTGTCGGAACAAACGCTGTGGAAGGGCAGTCCGCAGGCCACTCCCCAGGCCCGGGGCACCCTGGGCCAACAACAGCCAAGAGCTCAGTCCAGCACTCATTGCTTCTGAAGCTATCTTGATTTAAACAGCAAGAGAAAGTCTTACTTTGGTCATCAGACTTTGAAGAAATAGAGAAGTATGATATATATTAGCAAGGCTGGCGAGGCTATAACTTCATGTGGCAATAACTATCCAGGTTGTATTGTTTAAAGGATGTGACCACACAAGTGAACATGCAAATCTCCTCAGCTCTGTAGAATCCCCTGGGGCGTTGGTTCTCTTCTCTTTGTCTACCCCTGAACAGCCAGGCCCAGCCGGCCTCTGAGATCCTGTGCTGACTCCTGGAGTTTCGTGCTAAGTAACGTTGATAGTTGTGGAAAGGAGCTTCAGCACTTCAACTTCGCCTCAGTGCAAATCACAAGTGACCTGGACCGTGCGCTGTCTGAGGCCACGCAATCCTGGCTCTCTCTCCAGCATTCAGCAAGACCCTGAGGGGACAGGGGGATTCTTTCACATTTTCCACCTACACCAGGCCCTCAACCTCCTCCCGTTGAGAGGGATTTTTTTTTTACAATGTCTTGGATCGTGCTGGTTAGGCTAAGACCCTGTCACAGCCTTTTTTGTTTGAGTGTGCATTACTTTTATGCTCTCTTTACCCCTCCTTATAAATGAATACATTTTTATGGCTTCCGCTCATAAAAAGTAACTTGGAAACCCCAAATATTATTTTTAAAATAAAGACTCTGTAAATGTGATGGTTCTCTCCTGAGGAAAGTGTTGCCCCCTCCACCACCACCACCACCACCACCACCACCAAAGGTACAAAACAGGAAAAAAAGATGGCTCAATAGAACCCTAGGAACACAGAGGTATTCTTTTGAAGCTATTTACAAACAGGGCTGTTTGTTGTTCAGCCCTAGAGTCTGGGTCACAAAATCGAAGGATGATTTGAGCCGCTATCCTGGCGTGCTGGGGCAGCCTCGTAGGAGGCTCATGAACACGTTAGTGATTGTTCTAAGGTCAAAGGCAGAGCCTTCAGGAAAGAAAGGTGTTCAAGGGCCCCCCTCACTAGTGGCTGTCTACAAACAAACCAGTTGCTCAAGGTGGCAATCTGGAAAACATCAAAATAAATGAGATAAAAAGATGACACCAATTAATTTGGATTTCCACACTCAACTCTTTATCTACCTCATATGTGGCCAACTGTAAACTGATCTTTTTCTTGTTGGAGTGAACAACCCAGGATAAACAGAATTAAAAGCAAGCAAAAAAAAAAAAAAAAAGCCCTCGGCACACTGGCCCTTGTCTATGGTGTAACTGCTTCTCCCCGGCACTCCACCCCCACGGTGGACTTGCAGATCGCCACAGCCAAACTCAAAGCATTTCACCAATGCTGTCGCTGGCCAAGAGTTGAACTGACGTGATCACCCCAGTCAACTGGGATTCTGAAACCGAGTAATACACGGTTGGGTGCTGTTTACTGGAAACGGGTGACTTATTCCATGATCTAAGCATTGACCCCTTTAGTGCGCCCCCTCCCCCCCAGACAGCTGCGTGCTTGGGAAAGTACGAAAGCACGTCGAAGAGAGTACGAGAGCAGAAGATGACTGGGAAACATTTTGCTGGCACAAAAGCCAAGGAAAAAGGTGCTTTTGAACAATACCGTGTAGCTTTAGCAATCTAAGTACATATTCTCTCTGAGGAGAGTACACATGACTAACACAACCCACTTATGAATGAGTGAGTGAGCACCAAAATGAGGTGTAAAATGAAAAGACAATTTCAAATAAGTTATCATGTTATGTTTCCGGAATTAAAATTCCTATTCAATGTGGTAGCAGAAGCGTGGACTTTAATCCCCTCTCTTAAAACTCACTAAAAAAAACTGTCTTCAATGAAACAGAAGAATGATCATTCTCCAAACAAAACTACCTAACAAGCTGCCCCAAACTCTAAAGCCTGGAAGGAGGCTGAGAACCACATCCTCGGAGCTCAGGCAAAACGCCAATCTCCCAAATGTCAGATCTGAAAGACAAACCCAGCGTCCTTTGCAGTTCCTTCGGGCAATGCCCTGAAAAGCATGCCCGTCCCAGGGGGTGAGCAGAGGGGAGGCTGGGAGCTAAATCTTTTCCCTCAAATCACACAAAGACAGTGTCTGCTTACCAAGCAACCTAAAGGTGATTTGTTTTTTGTAACTCGCACAAGGCACCGAGTGGGCCAGTGACAGTCCTGGGTGTCCAGTTACAGAGGGGAGACCCAGAAGCCAGACAGGCCAAGGATGGAGACGAGAGGTTCAGAGCAGACCCCAGCCCCACCCTCTGGAGTGACGTGGAGTCAGCTGTGCTTGAGGCATCTCACCGTAACTGCTCATTTTTTCCCCTGGGACTGTGTCTCCCATTTATTTTCAGTCTCTACGAATGAGGGTAGTTCTCAGCAGAGTCTTTTAAATAAAGAACAACCTGGTTCTAAGCGCTTCCCTCTCTCTAATGAAGCAAGCGAGGCAGAAAGGGGCTCAGGCGAAAGCAGGTGATGGACATGCATGACTGGAAGAGTCTCCTAAAGAAACAATTTGCAGCCAACAAGACTCTAAATGCAAAAAACAAAACAGAAAGACAGAGCGATGGTTAATTGTTATTCGTCGACGTGCCTAAGCTAAGGAATGCCCAGGTACCTGGTGTGGAGAGAGATCAGCATTAGAATCAATAGAAAGGCTAAAGCAAACGGCCAGCACCAACATCGTGGGTGCCATCCAGTTGGGTGCTGGCCTGAATGCAACAGAAAGGGACAGGAAGGCAGATGTTGCTCTTTTGGCTTGGCAGGGACATCCATCTTCATTCAGCTGCCCTCGGACCTCAGAGCCCCTGGTCCTCAGGCCTTCAGACCCTGATGAGGATTTACCCCACTGGCCCCTCATTCTCAGGCTTTGGACTCCACTGAATTACACACGACAGGTTTTGCCGGTTCTCCAGCTTGCAAATGACAGGCAGATCATAGAGCTTCTCAGCCTCCCTAATTATATAAGTCAATTCCTATAGTAAATCCCTCTCCACCCCCTCTCTTCCTCTCTGTACATATAAACACACACACAGGGAAGGGCAAAGTCGGTTTACAGTTGAAGGAAAATAATACAATAACAAATAAATAATAATACAAGAATACATTCTGTGTTTTGTAAACCTACTTTTGCTCCCCTCTGTATCTTGTTTCTCTGGAGAACCTTGACAAATACTGAGGGAAAAGAGAGAAAACTTCAAAAATGAGGAGAAAACAACCAAAAGTAAACTAGCAATTATGCATATTTTAAATTCTTTTAATCCTCACCTCAGGATATGTTTATTGATTTTAGAGAGGGTGGAAAGGAGAGAGACAGACATTAATGTGAGAGAGAAACATTGATCAGTTGCCTCCCATAGGTGCCCTGACTGGGGACTGAACCTGCACCCTAGGTATGTGCCCTAACTAGTGATCAAACCCACAGACTTTTAGTGCACAGAATGATGCTCCAACCAACTGAGCTACACGGCCAGGGATGTACATTTTAAATTTTGATCAGCCCTTTTAATTGGGCATCTAAAGATGTTTATCAATCTTCACTCTCATCAAAATAGATGGGAGTTTGCCTATATCCACACTGACCTTAGATATTATCAATCTTTTAAATTTGAGGTAATCTGTCAGATGGAAAAAAATAGCTTCTCTTCATTTTAATTAGCATTTCCCTGATGATTACTGTGGTCAAGCATGCTTACATATACTCACTGACCTCTGTATTTGGCTGCATCTACAAGCACCCTCCTGTGCTGGGAAGAATCCTTAAAAGAAATACGAATGACGTTCTCAGTTGGGAAGAGGCAGATGCAGTGCTTCTGAGGTCAGACTTTGCTGGAACATTAGCATGTAGAGCAAGTTTTGTCATCAGGAACCAACAAACTTTTGAGAAAATTTAGAGACCAAATTATGTTATGAGGTTTTCTAAATTCAGGGTCAGTCAAAGGCACAGAAAAGAGAAGAAACAGCATCAGAAGTCCAAGAAACCTTATTCCGGGCCACACAAGGCAGTCTGCTAAGCTGCGTGGCTGAGGTCAAAGGGCAATGCCGAAAAGATCTTCATCTACCCCACAATCCTTACTGGTGCCCGAATCTTTGAAAGTAATTATTTCCTGGGGGTCAGGCTTTCAGCCTCTGAAAGGACATGATCAAGCTTCAAATAACCACAGTGTCCTTGAGCACCTCCTATGCACCAGACTCAGCCACAGACTCTGGCTCGATCAGAAGGCACCATAGTGCAGTGTGGGCCTGGTTCAGGCGGAGGTGAGAGAGGAACTGGCTGACTGGTGACACAGTGAAAACTGAGGATAAAAATGCCCATTTCATAGGGAGTTATGGTGGTTAGGTGGAACCAGGTATTTAAGGCCTTTTGGCCTGGGACAAAGTAGGTACTCGGTAGAAAATAATTCCCTGCCCCTTTCTTCTAATTCCCTTTAACAGTTAAGTTGCCACTCTCAGTGCTTGTGAAGCCAGCAACGTTCGTGAGATGGAAAATAGAACTGGGGACAGTGGGCATCTGCAGGCAGTGGGGCGGGATGAGACGGTGCCGTGGGAGACAGGGGAGAGGAAATGACAGAGTCTGCTTACTTTGCTGTCTTGTCACCAGGAGGGCATATGACATGCCAGATTCTACCTCCGAGCACTGAGCTAAAACACAAAGCCCTTGAATTTACTTTAGAAAAAAGAAAACGTGGCATGTGGCATTCACACACTCTTGAGAATAGACTTGGAAGGGGTGCAAAGGGAATTCGGATCTTGCTTCTTTGTGTGGGAGGGAAGAAGTGAAATGCCTGTGTCGGGGGCAGGACTGGTGGAGGAGCCCCAGGTGGCAGGTAGTGGGGTGGGAGTGAAGTTGGAGCCCCGGCAGACCGCCCGGCTACAAGTTCTAAGTTTCCACTTAGGGCAGGAGTGTTGTCTCACTGCAGAATTCAAACCGGACACCATCTAAATTATTTTATCATTCGTATTTCACTTCCTGAAATATGTTTGATGTTCAGCAACAGGGCTTTAGAAAAGCACCCATCCAAGGGTACCATGCTCAAGACTATTTAAGGAAAAGGAACCCTTTGCCATCTCTGCAAACCCTGAAATAGCCCCAACTGTGAGAAATTACATCAGCTCTCTCTGCTATGCAAATCAGAGAGTGGCTCGTAGGGCGGCCTTGCTTATTTTAGTAAACGTGTGGGTAGAGGCGGGGAATGGCTGTTTAAAATGCATTTAAAACTTGTAGGTTCCAATGATTAAAATCTGCAAGAAGGAACTTAGATTTCCTAGGAACAAAATACAACAAAACTTACTCCAGAAATATGTCAGGCATAAAGGCACTTTATTTTCTTTTTTAACTGAAGTTTTATTGTTGACACTATTTACAGATGTTCTTCTTTTCCCTCCCTTTGCCCACCTCCACCCAGCCCCCAACCCCTTCCCTCTGGCCATCTCCACACTGTTGTCCATGCTCAAGAGTCATGCACATATGTCCTTTGGCTAATCCCTTCACGATCTTTTATCCGGCCCTCCCTTCCCCTCCCCTCTGACCGCTGTCTGTCCCATGTGTCCATGCCTCTGTTTCTATTTTGTTTCTCAGTTTATTTAGTTTATCAGATTCCACACATAAGTGAGACCATGTGGCATTTGTCTTTCACCAACTGGCATATTTCCATAATAATCTCCAGGTCCAATAAATGCACCTTAAAGTCATACTGTTGGCTATCTGAAGACAGAGTTGAGAATTTTCCTACCAAATGGAGAATATAAGTTCACTTCACCTGCATCTCAGAGCTCGTGGGCTCCCACCTCAAACCTGCCGGCACCACATCAAGCCTCTTTACCACCGTTGTGCAAGGTCATGAATCCTGAGCCCTTCTGTGGCTGGCCCCTGCTTCTGCTCTTCAGATTTGATGCCCTAGGTGTCTGTGACTTCCAAAATCTGGTTCATAGTTGGGGTCTGTTTCCCCCCTCAATGACTTTCCTCACCACGTCTGGGTTGCTGACACTTGGTCCTTAGTCTTCTTCCAGGATCCAGGTCTCTGCCACAGATGCCCATTCTCTGAATTATTCACTGTTAATGCAAATGTACCTCCAGGCTCCAGAATTGCATCCTTAATTTGGCACCACATAACTGAATCATATGAACTATCAAAAACAAAGTATTATTAACATTACTATGGAAAAATAAACATGCAAGAATAGCCAGGAAATCAATTAAAAAGAGCATCTGTGAGGGTGAACTAGCTTTTCTAAACATGAAAGCCTGCTATAAAGCCTCCACATCTGAAAAAAATCTGGTACTGGCTACTGAATAGGCAAACAGGGCCACAGAATAGAGTAAAAAGCCCTAAAGATACCCAAGTACCTATAGAAATTTAATGTGTGACAAAGGGAGCATCTCATACTGCTGGGGCAAAAGTCAGAAAAACTGGGCAGCTGCTGGGGAAAGGCAAGGTCTGTGTCTGGTACCATCCACAAGAACAAACATTAAATGGATTGGGAATCTGAATGGAAATATTTAAAACATACAAGTACTAGAAGAAAACATGCATGAATTCCTCCTAAGCTGTGTTAGAAGGAAAGTCTTTCTAACCATGACTCACAGCTCAGAAAAAAAAGAATAGATCAATAAATGTGGCTACGTAAAGTTATCAAAACACTTGGGTGGCAAAAGCACTGTGTACAAAGTCAAAAGACTAGGGACACACTGGGAAAAATGTTTACAACTCATACCACAGACAAGGGGCTAATGTCCTCAATATTTAGAGAATCTTAAGAGGGAGAAATAGCCAAAATCAACAGAAAAATGGAGATAAACATAAACAGAAAATTTATTTTAAAACATACATAGGGCATTTAAACATACAAAAAAATGTTCGGATAACTCATAACTAAAGAAGTGCAAGTTAGAACGATCCTGTTTCTCACCTCTCCAGTAAGCAGAAATGTCAAAGTAGGACAACGCTTCCTGCTGGCCAAGCTGGGAGAGAACAGGCACCTTTGTGCATTGCCGGTGGGGGTACAAACTGGCACAGCCTTTTGAGAGGAGAACTTGGCAATGACTAGGAAAACAATTCACACAGTTCCCTCTCAACTGAGCAATCCCACTTCTAGAAATCTGCCCTGAAGATAACATATTCAAAAATACAAAAATATACATGCATAGGTAATTCACTGCAGCATTGCTTGGCAATGGTTTAAATACAATCATGAACCACTCAGCAATGCTTCAGTCAAAACTGGACGGCATATATGATGGTAGTCCCTTAAGATGATAAGGGAACTGAGAAATTCCTGTCACCTCGTGACATTGTCATCATTGTAAGGTCACAATGCAACACATTACTCATGCATTTGCAGTAATGCTAGTGTAAAGAAACCTACTGCATGGACAGCCATATAAAAGTAGGGCACATGCAATGATGTGCAGGACATGATACTTGATAATGACAATAAACTACTAAGTTACACGTTTAATGTATTAACTATACTATACTCATTATTATTTTGAGCATAGTCTTTCTACTTACAACAAGTAAGTTTGCTGCACCCCGGATGGGCAGCTCAGTTGGTTAGAGAGTCATCCCATACACCAAAATGTGTGGGTTTGATTCCTGGTCAGGGCACATACCCAAGTTATGGGTTGGATCCCTGGTTGGGACAACTGATCGACGTTTGTGTCTCATATTCTCTCTCTCTCTCTACCTCCCTTCCTCTCTCTCTGAAGTCAATAAGCATATCCACAAGTGAGGATTTAAAACAAGAAAGCTTGCTGTATGACAGTATGCTGCGTTATGTGGGCAGCAGCATCCTACACCTGTGTTTACCTTACCTCTTGAGCGCATCACTTTCTCTTCTACTTGATTTAACTGTGTGGCGTTTTGTTCATCATGGCCCCTAAGCCCACAAAACCCATTACTAATGTTGCCAGCAAGAGTCCACATCCAGTGACTGACCCAGGAACAAAATTTAAAGTGATTAAGGACCACAAAGGTAGGAGATCAGGGATGGCAACTGCTCACCAGTCAGGCAGGTCCCATTCCACCATAGGTATGTTCTTGAAGAACAAGAAGTGATGGAAGCTATTAAAAGATCGACTTTGTCGAAGGCAACAAAACTAACAAAATTCGATAGGAAGATATAGCAGATATGGAGAAATTTCTAATGATCTAGATCGAAGACCAGACACAGAAGCGTATCCCTCTCAGCCCCACGAGGATCACCACCAAAGCAAAAGTCTGTTTGCAATGTTGAAAGGAGAGGCTGGACCCAACTACAATGTTAGATTTACTGCTAGCTCTGGGTGACTTAAACAATCCAAGAATTGTTATTCATTGCATAACATGAAAGTGAGTGGTGAGTCTGTAAGTGCTGATGTGAAGGCAGCTAAGGAATTTTTGGAAACTTTAGATAAGCTGATGTGGAGGAAAATATCTTGCCAGAACAAATACTCAATATGGGTGAAACCTCTCTGTTCTGGAAACCAAAGCCTGGAAAGACTTTCATCCATAAGGAGACCAAGCAATGCCAGGTTTCAATGCTTTTAAGAACAGGATAACGATCTTGCTTGGGGCGGTGTTGCAGGCTACAAATTGCAACCCTTTGTGACCTGGCACAGTGAGAACCCAGGGCCCTCATGCATATCAATCAGCACACACTGCTGGGGGCCTGCAAGAGCAATAAAAAGTCATGGATGACCCAGCCACTCTTCCAAGATGCCCTCCTGAATTGCTATGCCCCAGAAATGGAGGACTATTTGGAAAATAGCAAACCTTTCAAGATTTTGCTTATTCTTGATAATGTTTCTGAATATCCTCCTTTTATTGGTGATCTGCATCCCAAAACCAAAGTGGTGTTTCCCCTTCCAAATACCACTTCTTTGATTTAACCAAGGGCTCAAGGAGTTATAGCAGCTTTTAAGTCCTACTACCTGAGGAGGACCTTTGCCCAGGCTATTGCTGCAACTGAGAAAACAAGGATGCAATTCGGAAAGGATTACAATATCTATGACTGCGCCCCGAACCTTGCATGGTGATGTCACCAGGAAGTCTATGAATGGCACCTGAAACACTCAAGAGGTTCATCCATGACTTCAGAGGATTTTCCAAGAATGAAGAGGTTGAAAAATCTACAAAGCCGTGGTTAAGGTGGCAAACGACTTTAACCTGTGTGTAGATAAGGATGACACTGAAGAGCAACTAGAAGTGGCTCCTGAGGACTGACTAGTGAGAAGTTGTGGGAACTGGAACAAAGGCACACACCTGGAAAGAAGCAGGAGAAAAGAAGATCAGAGAAGAAAAAGAAGAGCCTCTAAGAAAATTCATAGTGAAGGGTTTAACAGAAAAATTTGAAGATCCATACAAGCTCCTTAAAAAGTCTGAAAACAGGCTTTACTGGTGTGGCTTGGTTGGCTGTGCATCTTCCGTGAAACAAAAGGTCGCTGACTCAATTCCCAGTCGGGGCCCATGCTTAGGTCATGGGTTTGGTCTCCCAATGGGGCATAACCGATCCATGTTTCTCTCTCTCCCTTTTCCCTCCTTCCCCTCTCTCTAAAAAGTAAAATTTAAGAGCATCTTTTTTTCAAAGTTTGAAAACATAGACCCCAACACCAAAGGTTTTCACTGATAGAGAGCCGTGCTCATGGGCATTACCTGCTAACAAGCAAATCAACGGTGGAAAAAAAAAAAAGAAACCAACCAAGCAAACCATCATGGACGTATTTCTGACGACATCTCTTCAAGCAGAGCCTCAGGAAGGTCCTTCAGGAGGTGTTCCAGAAGAAGTCGTTGTCAGCACAGGAGATGACAGTCCCGTGTCCCTGCAGACGTGGAGGTGCGGCACAGTGACAGTGATGATTCTGACCCTGGGTAGGCCTAGGCTATTGTGTTTGTGTCTTAGCTCTTCACAGGAAAGTTCAAAGAGTAAAAAGTTTAAAGATAGGGAAAAAGCTTATACACAAAGACTATAGAGAAAGACAATATTTTTGTCTAGATGCACAACTTTGAGTTTGTGTTTTAAGTGTTATTACAAAAGAGTTGAAAAGCTTTTAAAATTAAAAAAGTTCATAAAGTAAAAAAAAGTTACAGTAAGCTGTTAATTTATTATTGAAGAAAGAAAAATTTTTTTATAAACTTAGCGTAGCTTAAGTGCACAGAGGCCATAAAGGCTGCAGCCTGGCGCACTGACGTCAGGGGCTCACAGTCACGCAGCAACCCCTCACTGACCCACCCAGAGCAACTTCCCAGTCTGCCGTCCCCCTTCACAGTCAGCGCCCTCTACAGGTGCACCATTTTTCGTCTTTCATAGCGTATTTTTACCGAACCTTTTACTGTTTCGAAGTGTTTAGATACAAACACCACTGTGTTACAGATGCCTACAGTATTCAGTACATGTTATACAGGTTCGGAGCCTGGGAGCAACTGGCTGTACCATAGAGCCTGAGTGTGCGGCAGGCTGTACCATCCGGGTCTGTGTGAGTGCTCTCTGTGATGAAATTGCCTAAGATGCATTTCTCAGAATATATCATCATCATTAAGTGATTTATGACTATACACGCACTTTTAAAAATGGCTGAATAAACTATAGTACATCTAGACAATGCAGCTGTAAAAAAGAACGATCAAGATTTCTATAAATGGATATGGTGAACTTACTAGGATATATTGTTAAGTGAAAAAGTAAAATGTAAATGCATATAAATAGGATGTTACCCTTTGTGGAAAAGGAAATAGGAAACTATACATGTATCTGCTCAATAGTTTAAAAATAGAGGAAGAATAAACTAGAAACACATAAGATGCAACAAGGAGTGAGTGGAAACGGGTTGGGAAGGTGGGGAAATGGGAACAGGATAGAATAAGGATGGGGGAGGGGGCAAGGGAGTGGTGTTTCTGAGTAAGCCTTTTTATAGAGCCCTGACTTTTGGAAGCCGTGCTAGTGATTCATTCCGACAAAATATATAGAGAGACTGTAAATAAAATCAACAAAGATGGGAAAAGGAATCCAAAATAAAATATGTATCAGCCAGGGGCCAGGCAGGAGGCAGATATCACACAGGGATTTGAACAAGGAAATTTAATATGAACTATAACGTAGGAATAACTATAAAGGTTAAAGAGGACTCTAAAGAATACTCCAGGGCAGAAAGAAAGGAAGCCTAAAGAATGAACAGACTTGGACGGGGCCTCCCCAAGAATGACATTCAGGCCTCATTGAAGAGGAGGTATTAGGTGGAGACAGTCCACGAATGCTAAAACTAGCAGGTTGCCTTGGCTCCGTAGTCACCAGATAAGCAGAAAAGACCCTTCTGAGGAGCGGGCAGGCTGAAGCTGGCAGGAGGGACTATAAGCCAGGGCCAGCAAGCCAAAAGCACTCCTCTGGGTCCAAGTGGGCAAGTCTAGAAGACGGGCACACAAAAGAAGTTGGGGCATGGGGAGGCTGCTCCCCAACAGAGAATCACGAGCCCTAGAGGGTGTGGTGTCCATGTTGGGAGGGCACACTGAGGTGGTCACTGGGTGGGGCCGGGGCTGTGAGCTCACTGAGGGACTGTGTGAGCTGGACAAGCAGCTAAGGCAGAGAAGCAGGGATTTTCCCACACACCATTGGCAGCCACGTGGTAAGAGGAGGGAGATCAAACAGCAGCGCACTAGAGCCAGGAAGAGAATCCTGCTTTCCTACAATGTCCCTCCAGTGCCCTTCACTGACAACTCATAGCATCATGCTTGCTACCAAGGAGAAACACTTCAAGGTTCCAGCTCCATCATGGCAGAGCAGGCCATGACGGGTAAATTTGGAGAAAAGGGGTGATCAGTTGATAACCAGCAGAGAAAACAAACACACAAATAAGCCTCACTGTCTGACAACTAGTGAATAGAAGTGTGTGCCTACGCACGTCTGTTTCTAGCTCTCTCCACTGCGGAAAACTAGAGGCTATGATGCTCCAGCAGCAGTAAGTGCACTTGGTGCCAAGGACTTGGTTACTGGACACCATTGTCCAGTAAAAGGAACCAGCGCTCCTTGGAGATAGGGCCCACGCCACGGCCAGACTGGGAAAGTACAAGATGAGCCTGCAACGTCTTATGGTGCCAGAAAGTAAGTGCTTTAAAACAAAAGGATGGCAACATATCAGAAGGGTTCAGGAGCCAACTTGACAGGCTTCTTTTGGCCAAATATGAGACAACTTGAACAAACAAAATAAATAATGATAGAAATTGATTGTGACCCACAGAATATAATAAGAATCGAAGAGTCCATACTGATATAAATAAATAATTGACTAAGTAAGTAAATGGGGAAGAAGAGAAAGCTCTTTCTTAACAGTAAAACGAATAAATGTAGAATTAAAGACGGAGAAAGAATGTTACCATTTTCAAATACTACAGTGTAATCGTTTCAGGAAAGAACTGTCAATGAATGATAAAAATTAGTGCAGCAGTATTATGAGAAACAGGATACTTACATAGTCTCAAACTAGAGCTCCTACAAAATATTTATTAATTAAAAAGAAAAAATAGTTGATTTACAGAGGGGAAGTCAAGCAGATACTACCTTAACCAAATGATCGAAGTTAGCATCACCGGTGAGGGGACAGGTCAACATCACAAGCCCCTTGGAATGATGTGCTGGGGACACAGATAATTTTTATAGTACTTTCACTAAAAGGGAACAGCCTAAACTCATTCATGAGAATATATCTCACAAGCCCAAATGGAGGAAGAATTCTGCAAACATTATGAGCCGGTACCTTTTTGAGGTGATAAGGTCATGAAAGTCAAAGAAAGGCCAAGGAACTATTCTCCATTAAAGGGACTAGAATGGGGCAGCATTTGAAGTGGCACTCACCCTCAAGGTCAGGAGGGTGTGGAGCTGGCCCTGAGAGATACCCAGGAGACAGGACAACAAAACGCAATGTGTCATCCTGGTTTCGACCCTGGGCATGGGTGGGAAAACTGGTGAAATCTGAAAAAGGTCTCCAGACAAATGCATCTAGGTTAATTTCCCGATTTTGATCATTGCACTGTAGTTATGAAAGATTAACATGTGAGGCATCTGGATACACAGGAATTGTTCACACTCTTTGTACAACATCTTTAAGTTTATAACTGACTTAAAGTGAAAAGTGAAAACAGTTTTAATTTAAAAATAATAAAGACAAACAAGTAAGATACAAGGCTTCTTGTCAAGAATGTAGCATGATGTCTCATACAGGAGAATCTGTTAAGTTAGAGAGTGATCATGCATGGTACAAGCTGGGGCTTTGGAGCCTTCCGGTTGTTGGCTCAATCCAGCCCTGTCACTCACTGACTGTGACGCCGGGCTGGCTACTTAATCTTCCTGAGCTTCAGTTTGCTCATGTATAAAATGGGTCATATACCTACTTCATATGATTATCTCTATTACTATCTATATTATGACCATCTTATTCAAGAGACAATATTTGCAAAGAATTAGCCGTTGGTATTATGGCTGTCACAATTAGCCATATCAATGACTAGGCTATTCTTTGTGAACAATTACACACTGTGCCCTGCACAGCCCCTTTGAAGCCAGGTAGATTCCCTGCAGACTATGTCTCTAAACTTCTGATGCATTTCTCGGTAAGGAAAGCCAACACATGGAATTTTAAACTTACAAAACAAATAAATAGTGCATGATTGCTTTTTCTTAAAGCATGATTCATAGACCTTTTATGGAGCAAAGAGCACTTGGATGACTTTTAATTTTGCAGAAGCACATGTATGACATACAGCAATTATTTGCGCCTTGCCTCAAGCAGACAGAAAGGGCCACCAGTAGGTGACTTCGGCCCAGAGAGAATCTGGTTCACTAATAAGCTTTAAATGTTGACTCTTTCAAAGGCATAAAGAGAAGCCAAACCCTGGTTTGTCTGTTCTAAACAGATTCTGAACTACTTAAATGTGATGACATGGACCAATATTTGAGGTTAAGAATTGCTTGTAGATTCGTGACTTCTCCTTCCATCCATTTTTGAGATAATTCCAGCATAAATAATGGGCGAGCACAGAAGAAGGTTGAAATGGCTAAAGATACTCTATTCAGTGTTATTTCAGTGCTAAGTCAAACACTGAAGTGTCTGATGTTTCTAGTAATACATTTATTTTATGAAAAGGATATAAGATCAAGAGACTTCTGTGGCAACTGCTCCATATCTAAATGAGGGATGCAAACCATCCCAAACAAAATATGCCAATCTGCTGTCTTCCAAATATTTCCAATAATCCTTTAAGTCTAGGGACAAATGTTAAATTCCTGAATAAATTCTCCTTATCTTTAAAATCAGCTCCAAAGTTTGAGAAACCCTAGCTTTTAAATATTCACCAAAAAAGAGTTTCCATCTAGTCGTTTGGACACACAACTCAAATCCATGCCAACTTTAACCAAGGCAGAGATGTTGTTCTGTTATCTTTCACTGACCCCTGGTTGATTCCTGAGCATTCTGGCCACATTGGGTTTTCCAAAGCATCTTTGAGTCTTCATTCAACACTGCTGCCGTTCACTCAACAGGAGCTTCTACTTTGTGTTGCTAAGATCTGGTATATTTAGAATGTGTCCTCTAATGACTGTGCTGATACCACCACTCTCGTTAGCCCCATTACTTCTCCAGCTTCTGAACAAACTCACTCCTTCTTCAAGACTCAGCCCTTCACTGGGGTTCGCAATTTTATTTTTCCAATGGTCATTTATTTTTCTCTCTGTATTTCAAAAAAATACACCAGCTTCCTTTATGCTTTCCCTGAATATTTGTTATTTAGTTAGCTCTCCACTAACAGTTTCCCTGCCTGAACCATTGGCTTATCCTTTAAACCTGGCATCTGTCCTGACTTCTCTACTGGAACAGGTCCAAGGACCTTTTATTAACATCTCTGTCTCTGATGCATCTGACTTTGGTGAACACTCCAGTCTCAGTCTTAACTCTAAACCTTTGTTCCTCCTGAGGGCCAACCTGAAATCTTCCCTCTTTTTCATTTATCTCAGCCCTTCTCATCCTTAAAGGTTCAGTTCGAGCTCCTTTTCATCTGTGAAGTTTCACCAGAACCTCTCTTCTCTGAAATCTTGCAAAACTGCATCTCTGAGGTGCACCAAAATTGTGCTTCAGGGACTACAACAGTACCCACTTCGTGCAACCTTGCCTAACTGCTCTTTCTTGGCCTACAAGTGAGGACGTGCCCTAGTCATGCCAACTGGACTCTCTCTCCTGAATACAAATGTTGAATAGAGTGACTGAAGGAGAAAATGATGGGTGGCAATAAACCATCCTGGCTGCAGGGCTCTGCTGAGCCTGTGACCCAGTCCCACCTTTGTGATCTTGGGAGATACAGGGTCTGGTCTTCCTGGATGTGGCTCTTCCACATTTCCTTTATTTCTGGAACCCACTCTTTTAAAATTTCCTCTTAAATTGGCCAAAATAAATGTTTCTACCTATATGCAAGTAAACTTAAATAGGACTCTCTTATTGTCATTTATTACTTTTAATATGAGGAGAGAGGAGCTAATTAAGTCTTGTGAACCAATGATAGGAAATTTCCTAAGGGAAGAAACTGTCTTAAGACTATATACCTTATACAAATGTTTAACAATTCAACTGCATGATAATAATCACATGGAAATCTTCATCCATAAATAAGGACAACTATCTGAGAGCATCTTTGTGATTCTACATTGCAGTCTAGGTTCCTTCGATAATTCCATAAACACATCCAAGTGCCAACTCTGGCCATGCACTACATTAGGTACTGGAGTTGTGCACAAGAGGATGAAGTCAGGAAATGCGGCACTTGCCCTGGCCCCTGTATCTGGAGTTCTTCTCACTTCAACTGTGTCTTATACAATATCAGTACCTAGGGTTAATTTAGCATTTTTGTTTCTGGAGTATTTTCTAATGGAACACATCTTTTGTCATTCTTATTGCACATAGTGACCAAGATCAAAACCAGACCTACAACAAGGAGACCGGTCCCCGATTTACAGTGATGTTCCTTCCCTCTCGACCACAAAGAGAAACGGTTCCTTCAGGGCACAATTAAATGCCAGCATTATATTTTATTTAATTCCCACATCAAATCCAACTCATAAGTTATTCTTTTCTTGCATAAAATAAAGGCAGCTTTTGAGTTTTTGCTAGAGGAAAACAAGTATTAGCTGGTTCAGGGACATTCGACTAGCAAATATTTACGCAGCACATGCTAAGTGCAGTGCCTCAGACTATTCTGTGATAATAACATCACTCAAGATATACATAGTCCCTATGTCACCGACTTTGTGGTCTTACGAGAGAACAGGGGAGCACTGTGTATGTGCTAGGTGCCGGATGAAGAAATACAGCACATAGCCAAGTTCCCCAAATGTTTAATTTCTTAGTCTCTCCCAATCATTTGTGTATTGATCAACACTGATCGGCCTCGGTCTTCCCCGTTGTTTCAGAGTCAATGTCCCCGCATCTTCACAGTATCACCTCTCCCTTTTCCTTTTCACAGTCTCCTTCATCCCGTTATTTTTAAGGTGGTTTCCAGCATTGTTATGGCCCCACAGAGCATTCACATAGATGCTGGTGAGTCCTTAACGGTCCACAGAGCTCTATTAAAAAGTTCTTTTCCTGAAAAGCAGAAAGTTGTCTCTGTCATATTGTCAAAGGTCCAGAACAGGGACCAGAGGGCCAAGAGTCAAAGGCTACATCATGACATTTCTTCTTTAGGAATGCATTTTCGGCAAACAGTATATCTGAATGTATCCTGCTGTTTTGCTTCTAGGGTCAACAGAAGTATATGAAACTTTTCAACTTTCTTCAAAACATGAGCCATGAAATTGACTTAATAAGAGGAATCACAACAGTGGTAGCTGGTTACAGTGCAAAACTAGCCTAGGACACATCTGTTGAACCACTCGATACAAAGACTGGATTTTCTGAGCTTAGAGTTCACATTTGTCAGTTGTTAAATGTACAACTTTATGGATAGTCTTAAAGATGTTACTGTCATTTTTTAAAAAGCAATTTGTATAGGGTATTGTTTTCATTTATAGTTACTGCTAATGAAATGTAATGGGGCACTGCTAGGATAATTTGAGTGGAAGGAAGTGAGAATATGAAAAGATTTTATACTCAGTACATTTCTAAACCATGGGAGGTGAGAGAGATTTGAAGAACTACAGATTGTAAAATGAGGTCAAGCAGTGATTTAAAAGTCTGTATATTTCTTTGATCATAATACCTAGCACTTTTAAAGAGAATTTGCTAACATTAATTACTCCTCACAGCATTTTCACTGCATAATACCAACAGCTGCATTCTGTCTTCAGTGGTGAAGACATAGTAAAAGGGAGTGAAAAGATGGCTCAGATCTGGAAAGCAGTTGGAGGCAGAGCTAGTTTCTAAATCTTGCATTTATAGCACATCATTAAGAACTCCAGCTTTGAGAAAAGACAAACCTAGGTTCAAATTCCAGCTCTGTCACTTAATATCTATGTGATCCTAGGCAAGCCACTGACCAAGTCCCAGTTTCTCCCTCTGTAAAATGAGAATATGTGATAAATTACAAAAATGGGTCCAATTGTTTACCATTCCCTGCATCCATACCTTTTACTATGCTGCTTTCCAGGGCTCTTCCAAGGGATGGAGTGCATAACTCCACATCCTTAGACCTGACCGTGTGGCTTGCTTTAACCAATGGATATTAACACACAGGTTGCAAGCAGAAGGTTGAACCGGGCTTACATGATTAAGCTTGTACAGAGCTTACAGTCAGAATTTGCACCTCTGCCATTGCCAACAAAATATGCCCAGCCCAGTCTATGGGAGGATGAGAGAAAAATGGAGGAGTTGAATCTCCCCATTCATCTCGGCCAAGGCCAGGCTAGCTTAGTCTTCAGTGAGCCAAACCCTATGCATTGTGAGCCAGTCTAGCCAGGACTGGCAGATCTGCTGAGCCAATCGTCCAAGATGTACCAGCAATACATAGTTATTTTAACATGTCACTGAGGGTTTGGGGGCTTTTGGTAGGCATCCTTGCTGTGGCGACAGATAACTGATACATGCTGGCAGCACCTACCACGTACAGATAATGTAGGTGACAAAACACATGAAAACCACTTCGCACAGCACCTAGTGATCATAACAACCAATAATAACATGTGCTGTTCTCTCAGAGAACCAATTACAGAACACGCAAAGGTACCGACAGTTCAAATCATCTGTGGATCCTGAACCAGACCTGTCTCACCGAAAATCATTTTACACAATTAGGCAATTTTATTTCCAGTTTTTGGGAAGAACCAAGATAATGGTCCCGTTTTATTTTTTAAGCCTGTAAGTATCCTGCAATCTGTTCTCATAACACTTATTTTCTTTCTAGAAGATTTACTTTATTAAAATTTCAAAACAAACAAATAAACAAGAAACCCACACACAGAGTGAAAAGGGACATTCAGATTCATGAAGTGCTGAGAGGAAATGAAGCCAAAGGCTAGCTTCATGGGTACTCCCCCGTTTTAGGGTTTTGTCCCAGTGGAGGGCATGGCAGGGAACAACGATCACCATCTTTCGTATTCTTTTCCTATTTGGGTAATCTTCTTAAAATAGTAGAAGAATGGGAACTCTAGAATTCAATTCTGATTCTGCCCCTTACCAGCCCTGTGATTTTTAGCAAGCTAAACATTAACTCTATCACCTCACGTCAGGGGGGAAAAGGACGGGGACCCTCTAAGATCGCCGCAAGGATTATGCAATATCTGCAAAGCCTTTAGCGCTTGCCTGGTGCACAATAAACAGTCAATAAATATTAGCTATTAATAGTTATTACAATGAATGAGTCTGTGTTCTGTCAGCTGCATTTCTAACTGCACTAGATTGTAGAGAACACCATTATCTATGCATGGTGAGCCTTATGTGCCTTGATTCAAAGCAGCCCATTAGTATTAAACTATCTGTATCTAATCTACCCTAAGTATAGATTAAAAACTGGATCTCACTGAAGTCAGTCAGAAAAAGCTAAGAACCATAAGATTTCGCTCATTTTGGGGATATGAAACTGAAACACTTGGATACACACAGCAATGTGGTGGTTGCCAGAGGGGAGGGGGTTGGGGAGTGGAGGTGGGAGGCGCCCTAATACATGGTGACGGAAGATGGTCTGACCTCAGGTGGTGAGCACACAGTGCAATATACAGGTCTAGTGTCATCGAAATGTACACCTGAAACCTCTGTGACCTTGGTAACCAATGACCCCCGATAAATTTAATAAAATTATTTTGAAAAATTAAAAAATAAGAATAAGAGGATTTGAGATCAGTCAAAAACAATCCCAAATCTCAGATTTTACACTGCAGTGTAAGGAAAAGACACACCCATCAAAAAGAAGGAGAAACAGGGTTTGAACACGTGCCAAGAGTGGTGTTTCTCAGCTGCTTCCATGCATCTGAGGTAGCCTCTTCCGACAAAGAGGGTGCAAACTGACTTCCAACTTTGCACTGTAGCTCTGTCCATTAGCACAGAGACTTTCCAAATGTCCTTGGCCTAAGCAACCAATGGCATGAATGCAGAAGTGACTCTCCCTACTTTAATCACTAACATTCTTCCTTTTTTGGCTATTGCTCTTATTAATCCAGTGAAACTAATTATCAAGGTCATAGTTGACCCCAAGGGTAGCTGCCGTCTTGCTCAGGAAAGGAGATCACGGAAAAAGTAAAAAAAAGTCTCATCCTCTCTTTCATGGAGCCACTTCCTCTCTGTGCTCTCTTACCCTCCCTTCGTTCCATCGGTATCTTCCTGGTCTCAAAGCGGTGGCTATTCCATCCCCTCAGGGCCTTTATAAATAGATCTCTGTTATGGTCCCCACAAGCTGTGGCAACAGGTCCTGATGTTAATTACATTAGCCCACTGCCACAGTCTGCTCCAATTCTCTCTCTCATCTTGGATCCAGCTCCGCTGTGCTGTCCAACCAAGCAGAGTGAACAATGAGCATCAGGTAAAAATATGGCCCAAATAATTTGCCAGCACTATAAAGTTCCTGAAATTACTACCACCTTATAAAAGTTAACAATACAAACTTTCTCCCATTATCAATTCAATCTGCTGTTCCCACAGAGAAATTTCAGTCCAAAATTCTGCCCATAAAATTTCCTTTTACTGACTCAGTTACAGGCAGAAGAGATGGTATTTGGACCTTTGGGTGGAATTGGGGGTCCTTTGTCATCAGCTGCACCCTGGGCCATCTGCCAATACAATTGGAGTAGAGCCTTAGCACATCCAAAATTTGATTATTTCAACCCTGACACTCTTTTCCCTCTTTTCTCAAGTACCTAAGGGTCAACAAAACACACGAGAATAATATAGCATCAGCCTTAATCCCACAAAATCCAGAAGCACAAACAAATTCCCAGTAATACTCTAAATATCGATTTCTGTCCAAGCAAAAGATAGCATTTCCCAGAGCCCAACACATTATATTCCAGATGCTTATTGCTAGTGCCAGCTACGGACCATTGTAACGATTTGGTGTTACCCAGGCCTGCAAGAATACAAAACAAAAAGAGACAGAGGGAGAGAAAGAGAGAGAGAGACCTCTTCCTTCAAATTTCAGGATGCCCATCAATTTTTACCAACTGTTAGAATTCAGGCCTCGGAAAGCCAAGTTCAAGGGAGAGAGAAATCGTGCATCAAGACCTGAATTGTGTCCTATGTTAATATACATAATTAAAGTGGCAACCTAAAAATAAAAACCTGAAGGGTGTTCTGTTGCACTCATGGCTACCTCTGCTCTTGCCAAGGGTAATCAACAGTGAAAAAGATAAAACTGTCAGTATCTGAATTTAAATGTTAAAATAATAATAAAGCCTATGGTCTCCCTAAGGTTAGTTTATAATAAAAATAACTTCTTGATCCTGGAAAACTTATCTGGTTTCTTTCCTTCTTTCTTTCTCCACTTAATGACTGAAGTTATTATTTCCATGGTGGTCTCCAAACCACACTTGGTTTCTATGTAGATTGGCATGTCACCTCCAACAATTTCACCAGCTGCCTTTTCCTCTCAAGAGAATATGATTAAAACATGAATCCAGCCTCTGGACCAGGCTAGCAAAGAAGTTATATAAATCCATCTCCACACAGCACAACATTTGCTCTTCACTATGCGGCCTGCCCTCCCTTCTGATTGTTATGCCTCCACGAGAAAAGTTACAGGTTCCAGCAAAGCAGATAGAAAATCTTTCCCTCTCTGCCTTGCTGCTGCTTCTTCCTCCTGACTTCTCAAACTTGAAAATGGGAAGTGGCACACCCGCATTCAAAATGCAGGTTTCCAAGTGAGAAGAGATGAGCCCGAGGACGACCTTGGGTGTCTGAGTCGCCCCACCTTGGCTGCCTAGAGCTGTCTGGCAGCAGTGGCCTTTGCGAGCACGCACGTAGACAGAGGCCCTGCTCAGTCAGCCGGGACAGCCTCCTCGGGCTGGTGCTAATTCACCGTTTTGTCCTGTTGACTGGAAACCATCCAGAACTCAGATCCATCACTCAGCAGGTGTTTACTGAAACTGCCCCTGGGCCTAGCAAGGGGCTCAGTCCTGGCTTTGGAGGAGCTTACAGTCTAATTACTATAATTAGAGGCCGATTGAGTGTTAAACTGTGTGACACTAAGTAAGCACTTAAAGAAAACGATCACTGTGGGCTAGAGCAGTTGGAAAACATTTCATGGAGATTGCTGGACTTTGAAGGGAAGAGTAAGATAATGCTTGAGTTCATGATGTTGATGAAATGTGCTTAGAATGAGACAGCACTATGCGGAGTGTGGAGCTTACCTGAGAAGGAAGTCCACAAAGGAAGGCGGAGGCAGGTACCCCTTGGTGCCTTGTCAGGGTAGCGACTCACGGCAAAAATGGGTTCCCTCTCAGGTCAAGAAGTAATTTAATCTTTCCTGAAATTGCTTAGCATTTGAATCAGGATGGTGACATCCTTAACTGACTTAGGCCTCCAATAGAGAAGTGCCATGGAAAGAGATGACTTCCTATTAATGCCAGTGCAGGCTAGATTAAAAGCTGAGAGAACTTCACGTGAGATGAGGACTACCTAGTGGCATGATGGGTCTTCTTCCCAGGGGCACTAGCAGCCGGAAAGATCTTTCCCAGCGAAAAGAAGACAAGACCCATTTTCTCCCTCATGTTTGGCTAGACTGCCAGCTGGCTTAGTGCAATCGCTGACTTTTGAACTCTTATCTCCTAATTTTTATGTAAACCTGAATGTACCTCTAGCTCCCTTTTGGGAGGATTTTTTTTTTTTAAGGGAGGGAGAACAATCTTATTTCATTCCAAGTACCATTTGCAGATCAGGTTTTCCAGGAGGTGGACAGGGGCCTTGCTTAAACGAGTGTTGCTGAGTAGTTCATCTCCACGCCAACCAGTGACCCAACAGCAGGGCCTTCTGGGGCACTGGGGGCCAGGCAAAGGATGCATGATGTTTACACAGTGCTGAGCTATGAGTCACCCTGTCCACTTCTCTCTCTTTAAAGGCTCTAACTGGGGCCTGAGATCCACCCCTCGCTCCCACAATTCTCATGCCCATATCAGAAGTTCCCAGACAGGGTGCAGGCCACAGGCTCAGAAAAGCTGGAAACCGAGTTTGCTGTGCTGACCGCACGCCTAGGACCCTCCCAGACCAGCAGCTCCAGCACTCTGCAGCTAACATTCACGATGAGTGACGTGTGCCTGTGTGCGCACACGCCCACGGGCGTTCCCAGGATCACCCACAGCTTGCTGAATGCTGGCTGTAACCTCACCCCTTCTCCAAAACAGGAAAGTGTGGCAGGAGAGTGTGGCAGAATATATAAGAAGAAAGGCAGCGTCATAGGGAAAGACTTGAATCTACTCGAAGGTATGCTTTGAACAAAAAAATAATAATTCATAGATGTCAGCAAGTTATGAAGAGAAAATGAATTGAAACATTTCAGAGTTGCAATGCTATATCGAGAACAGCTGCCTTTGACACCAAGCTGCATGCATGGATGTCACACAAATGAACTGCAACTGGTCTGTCTCAAGGGCGACCCCAACCGGCTGCCTGCCAAGCAGGGCAGATGCCATCATGCTTTTCTCGCTCACGGGGAAGGGACCAACACCTCTCTCTACCTGTGTGGAGGGACCGCCTGCCTGAATTCAAATTCTAGCTCCACATTTGTGGCTGTCTTCACTGGGGCTGTTTCCAAATATTCCAATCCTCCTCTCCCTGGGGTAGACGGTGGATTACCTTCCCTGCCACCTTGAAGGTGGGTGTGGCTCTGTGACTTACTTTAATTCTTTGGTGAGCAGAAATGATGTCATTTCTGGGCAAAAGTCAGCAAGTCTTCTTGACTCAAGTGGTTCATGGTCCAGCAGTATAGAAATCACCTAGAAGCTTACTAAAAATGCAGAATCTCAAGCCCATCCCAGGCCTCCCGAATCATAATACGCATTTAATGAGTTCCCTAGGCAATTCACATTCAACTCTGGGATGCTCTGCTCTAGACACAGAACATTATTCACCACTTCTCTTGTCCCTGCCTCCAAGACTGGGGATGCCCGAGACGGGTGAGTCTAGCCTACGCCCTGGCCTGACTGATGTGGACAAGAAGTAAAGCATAAGAGAGTTAAAGCTCCATTCTAAGTCACTAAATTATGAGGGTTTTTACCTTGCAATGACCTAGCCCACTCTGACATAATCACTTAATACTCTGTGACCCTGGGCAAGGTATTTAATCTCCCTGTGCCTCAGTTTCCTTGGTATAAAGTGGAAATAATAATAGTACTGACTCAAAGCGTTGTTATGAGGATTAATTAACTATGAAGAAAGACTGGCACCTAGTAATTTCTAGGTAAATATTGACACACTCCACCCCCACAGCTCAAATTTCAGTCTGCTTACCTCAGTGACAGGAGTGTCACAACCTTGGTCCCTGGCAGTTCCCTACCCCAAACCATACACACTACAGAAACATATGAAATTACCCATCAGAAGGAGAATGAAAATTTACTCCTTCTCAGAAGTTGGGGATCTCAACTATGGGAACGTGGCCCAAGCAAGCATTTGTCGTCTGTGTCTTCCCATCATTGTCATTTTCCTGCTCTGTGATTGCATATGCCGACACTCACTCTCTTGCTTATGTTCCCAAATCCCACAAGCCTTTCAGGACACAGCTGGCATCCATCCTCCAAGAGGTCTCCCTCAAGTATTCTTTACCATGCAGTTGAGAATTTGGAAACAGTATTTGTTTATTACACATACTTGGTCCTGAGCTCAATGCGGGGTAAAACAAAACAAAACAAAACAAAAAAACACCTAATAGTCCTGGCTGGTGTGGCTCAGTGGGTTGAGTGCTGGCCTGCAAACCAGGGGGTCTCCAGTTCAATTCCCAGTCAGGGCACATGCCTGGGTTGGGGGCCATGTCCCTGGTAGGGGGCACATGCAAGAAAACCACACATTGATGCTTCTCTCTCTCTCTCTTAAAAAAATTAAATTAAATTAAATTAAAATAAATAAATAAATAAATAATAACACCTAATAGATGTTTTTTCTTGTCTTTTCTTCAAGTCTCAGTGTGCGTGATTCCAGCACCAAAGTGCTAGACCTGCTTGAGTCCTGGTTTTGACAAGAGTCCAATAGATTTTTGACATTTACAGCAGCTGTTCTTAAAAGTGATAAATACAGGATAACATGTTAAACATGATGATTTGAAATAATACATATTGCTTATTCTAAACCCAAATAAAATAATAAATTATTTTTATAATGAAACACAATATTGTATGGCAGAATAAATATGCTAGTGTCTTGGATCTCTCTTTCATATTTATAACCGACTTAAAAAAAATCATGGTACCCAAGCAATTCACCACAGCTGCACAATGAGCCACACTATTCAGTTCCAAAATCACAGAACTTGAACAAGCACCTCCGAGATCGCACCTCACCATTTCATATTCTCTAGGCCAGGGGGCAGCCAACCCTCTCTTAGAGGGCTGGACACAAAGTATTTTAGGCGTCAGGAGCCATAGGCAGGTCTCTGTCACAACCACTGGGCTCTGCCACTGTAGGGCACACAGGCTTAGATGATGGAAAAACAAGTGGGTGTGGCTGCCTTCCAAAAAAACTTAATTTATGGACTCTACAGTTTGAATTTCATTTCATGTTCACGGGTCACTAAATTCTTTTGATTTTTTTCAACCATTTAAAAACATAAAACCATTTCGACTTGTGAGTGGTACCAAAAATAGGCAGCAGGCTGCGTTTGGCCCATGGGCCATCCTTGGCTAACTTCTGCACTAGACTCCCAAGTTCATGCTTCTTCAACCATACCACAAAGTCTTTAGCCCCATATTCACTTAAAAATCAGGTAAGAAGCAATCCTGTGAGTCGGTTTTTATTAGCTCTTCTTGAAAAAGCATAAAATCCTAAGAATGTCAAACTTTCACCAGAACTTACACCCATAAAAATAACGTCACCCATCACTTCTTTCCCCACCACATGCAATTAACAGGTACAGGGTAAGAAAATCGTTGGCAGCTGTCTTCATGGATGAAGTCAACGTAGTCTCATTCCTTTGCCAAAAGGCAGGGAAACCAGTTCTTGGTGCCTCTGCTCCAGCTGTTGCAGGATGACTGGGAAGGACAAGCTTTGGCTGCAACAGTGGATTTTGACTGGGAACCTCACTACTTGAAACAAATTTTTAATGATTTTTTTTTTTAAAGAGCCTTGGCTTTTGCTATTTTTACCGACACTCATTTAAAAGTAGCAGTGTTTGAAACATTTTAAGACTAGATGTCTCTATGGAAACCCAAGAACTCTCCTATGTAGTGGCCCAATAACTATCTACCTAGAATTATACAACCTATTGGATCACTACAGGCCATCTGTGATGCCAGAAACATCTTAGACCTATTTTCCCAAAGCTCTGTTTTTTATCATATATAATTAAGTTGATATCATAATTAGTTTTGCTGAGGAGATCAAGAGGGAAAAAACATGTCCTTTTAATTTTTATTAAGACACCCCTATTTAAAATGTTCTTATTAGGGAATTGTATAATTTTTGGCAAACATGAAAGAGAAAACATGCAATCAAATAGTTTAACAGTTGCTTTGAAAGTTGTATCATTTTCTTCCCCTCCTTTCCATCAATGTCAAATACATTTTTCAAAAAACATAGCTGTTTCTCACCCCAAACTGCTTATTCGTGGCAAAGAAAAAAATACAATAATTATGTAATGTAGAAATCAGAGAACATCTTCACCAGGTGACCAAAGGTAACATCACTGTTGAGGGAAGATGGCTTTGGGGCACCTCCAGAAATGACACACTGAGAACACAACCTCACCTAGAATGCATAATCTGAATCTAATCATGAGAAAACACAATTATTTGGATGGAAGGAAGGAAGGAAGGAAGGAAGGAAGGAAGGAAGGAAGGAAGGAAGGAAAGAAGGAAGGAAAGTTAAAGGAGAGAGTAGAAGGACTGTATAATTTTAAAAATGTCATAGACGACAAAGAGAGGCCATGGAAATACTCTAGACTAAAAGAAGCTGAAGATACATGACAATTAATGTGATATCTGACCAGAATGGGTTTAATATAGTAGGGGTGGGATGGGGGGGAAATTCCCTAAAGGACATTGTGGGGTCAACTGACAAAACTGGAATACAAACGGCACCCAGATAAAAGCAATGTGTTAATGTTAAATTTACTAATGTCAATAACTATATTATAATTATATAAGAGACTATCCCCATGCTTAGGAAATACTGAAACATTCCGTGTAAAGGACCATGATGTATATATGCATGTAACTTTCTACCAAATGGTTCAGAAAAATGATTATATACAAACAGAGGAAAAGAGAAAATAAAGAGAGCAAATAAAGTTAAAAGTATAAAATGTTAACAATAGGTTTGAAGAATAAGGGATGCATGGGTATTTTTCTGTAAGTTTTAAATTATTTCCAAATAGAGAGTTTAAGGAAAAATTAACAGTTCTTGCCTACATTGGAGTTCTTGGCTGTCTAATTTCTCTCCATGATATTCCAAATACAACACAGGAAGAGATGCTTGTGCCAAGTAAAAAGAAAGTGCAAAGATATTTTAACATGTCTTTTATCAGTGATTGAAGCCTGCCAAAGCATCACATACCGCCCATTCTCAGCAGGGTCCATTGCAAAAACCAGTGAACACTGGATACTCTGGCGACTTACATGCAATCGCTTCCCAGTAGTTTCTCTCAAAAGCGTAGAGATTCTAAAACCTTTTTGCATCCCACAATTTCCTGAATTGTCTCACACACAGAGCAAGTCTCTTGGCTAGTCTCTTTGACAGGCGCTATCAGTATCAGTTGAACTGGAGCATCTTAATATTTTAAGCCACGTTTAGGTAGCTGGAGAACATGGTTCTCAGAAAGCAGCATCCCCTCATCAGATATCCACGACTCCTCACCATCACCTCAAAAATAGTGTCAGTCTCGCAGCCTCGAAACTGTCAGAATCCCGCAGCCTCAATGTCTCTGACTCTGAAACAATCCCGTAGCAGCACTGGAGGGGCCAACCTTCAACCTGGAGCACACCATCCAAACCAATTCCACACCCCACCCCCAAAGTAATACAGGAAACTGTGCCTAAGACCAAAAATTTAGGAAACTTTCCCGTAAGTCAATCACTGGATAATCAAAAAGATCATAACCAAAATTAAAATTTTCAGTCGTGCTTAGGAATTAGGAAATAACTACTCTCCAAAACACAACAAAGACAGAGCATATGTACATTGGTAGGTCTTTTCTATCCTTCCCTGTTTATAGTTTTATTATTTTCTGATCCTTTAAGTAGTAACTATCTCTGGGTTAAAATAACCATATGCCACTTTTGGCTTTGGCTTTTCATCCTAGATATTCTCCTTCTTATTTATTTTTCCTCAACTTTCAATCAATAATTTTATTTAACACATGTTCACTGAGAACTTACTCAACACCAGAGCCTTAGCCAGACGTACTGGGTGGTGCTCTCTGGAGGGAAGAGCCCAGGTACTTTTGTCTACAAGTAATCCTCCAGAAAATGACGTGAGGACAATATGCGCAATGAAGTCTGCATGCAGAAAACCATAAGGAGCCAGAAATGAATTACGACCAACTGCAAATAGGAATGAAGTAGTCGAAGCACTAAAATTTAATGAGAGGATAATTTTTAAAGCAGGTGAAATTGAAGAGAAGTTACATGTAACATCATTATAGATTTCAAATCATGCCTATTCTTCTCCATAAAATTCAAATGCAGTTAAAAACACACACATACAAAATCAAGCAATTATAAATCCTCCGAAGCATGTAACTGTGATTAGCTGCTACTCTCAGCAATACAAAAATACTTTCACCACAATTACATTCCAGCCTGTAATGTAATTCAAAACAAACAAGTCAGAGACATCGCTCAAATAGCAGAACCAACAAATACAGATGCTTTGCATCAAGGAAATGAATCCACTGAAGAAATGCAGCTGAGAAGGAGCTGCGGTCCAAGGCCGGGAGCCGGGCTTCTGGTGGAACGGCGAGGCCCCCTTCTGGGCGGACGGACGCGGTGCAGCGCAGCCGGGCTGCAAAGCCGCCGTGCAGTCGGCACCAGCCTTACTGCAGTCAGCCAGCGCGGGCACTGGGAGTCCCTGCCGCGGCGCCCTGTCCGGGGCTGTGTTCACGTTGCACCACTTTAGATTTTTAATTTTAAGTCTGGGTTTTTATAAACAGGAAGAACTGTATTCGACTTCAGATCAAACTGACCAGGCGATTTCATTGTGCATCCAGCAGTCTCACCACCAGCGGCTTGCCCGTTCTTTTTGCCATGTGATCTGTGTCACCCTCTCACATGCTGTTCCGTTTGTTATCCATCTCCCTGCTCCACCAGGGCCAGACTCTGTCTTTATTCGCTGATTCACAATGCAGTTGCTCAGGAACAAGGGAAGACTTGTCCCAATTGTGCTTTTATCTTTTATTTTTAACATTATCCATCTCCCAAAAAGGCACAAGTAAGGTTTTAGCACTTGTTTTAACATAGGCATTTAGTCTAAGTGTTTTATAAAGGTAAAAAGCCTGTTCTAAGGACCATACAATTATGGTCTGCACATATACAACCCATGTACAATGTCCGAGGAAGTTGCGGGCCCCCAACACCCTGAGAGAAGGTAGAAGCTGCAAGGAAGGAAGACTCGCTTCGGGAACGCCGGGCGTGGACTGAGGGTCCGCAGCAGCGGGCCGTCCGGACAGCCAGTAACCGAGTCTGGATGCTCATTCCTCACCGCACTCTCCCGGACTGGGTGTGACGTTTTGGCAGGAAGTGCACTGCACTGCTACTAATTTCTATCTCCTCAGTCTTTAATTTTCCCCTTTTTCAAAATAGTCTTTCAGCTCATGGAATAACTAGTAGTTGATTACAATTGTCAGACTTTTTAAAAGTGCTAGGTTGTTCCTTTAACGGAGGAAACGATGAGAGATCCTTTTCCCATGGGTTAAGGACAATATAGCACACAGGATTCGATGAGGTCACCAGCTTTCAGTTCAAGAATTTCATCCAGGGGCATTCATTAGTCCTCCATTAGGTCAAGTTCAGGATTTCTGACATTCCTTTTTCCGAACCTTTGATTTGGGTGCTGTGGGAAGACGGGGAAAAAAAGAAAATGAGGAGGTCAGCCCAGGTCAGACTCTCTTCACACTGGTTCATTTTAGGTGAGGGACGGCATAGACAGCAGGGGAAAACTGACCGTTTGGATTTTCTTGTTTGTAGAAGTTCTTTAACATTTCCACGGCCTCCTCAGCCCGGTAGCCAGGAATGCACTGATGAAATGAGAAAGTGAGAATGAACATAAGCCTATGAAAATATGTGCCGTGTCCCATAAAAAAGCAACATATACATAATTATGTTAACATTTTTCCACTCTCAATCAACTATTAGCTCTCAATTAACTGGTAATGAAGCTACTAGCTACGTGACCTTGAGTAAGATTCTTAAACTCTCTATGCCTCAGTTTCCTCACATGTAAAATGTAGGTAATTATAGCAATTAACCCAGAAGGATTTTGTCAGGATTAAATGAGAATAAAGTAATAATACCTGTTAAGTACCTGGTGCATCCTAAGTGCTCATTACGCATTAGCTATTTTTATCTGCTCACAGTTACTGGTGGCCCATTAAGTGTTTGATGCTGCAGAGCTGTGGTTGGCTGTCCACAGCTAAAAATGATCAGCAAAAAGGGGTTTTTATATTTTTAAAGGGTTGTTTAAAAAAAAAGAATATGTGACAGGGACATAAATGGTTTTCAAAGGCTAAAATTTTTACTGTCTGGCTCTTACAAAAAAAAATTTCTCAACCCTTACTTACTGTAGAGGATTTTTTTAAGTGTTCAGTTCATTTTATCTTTGATATCTAATTTGGGAGAAGAGAACAACATGTGGAAGAATAAGAAATTGTGATAACAGTAAGGACTTCAAACTTGAACTTGCTTTAATGAGAGAGGGTATTTAAAGAGGCTGAACAGAGCATATTGGGGAAAGAGTAAGAATAAATGTGGGTTGCGTGTGAGGCAACCAGCTGGTGGGGGCAGGGGTATTAAGAGAGTGTAAGGAAAAAATCAAAGAGATAAAACAGGATCAAAATCTATAGGACTTAGAAGTCTCGCCGCAGGAGTTTGGCCTTGATTCGCTGCACCCTTCTGAGGTGCAAGAAAAGCGCCAGTGAGCAGAGATTTCAGGGAGGTGCATCTGGAAGCAGCAAACAGGAGGGGAAGGACAGGCAGGCGAGGTCCGCTGCTCAGAATGAGCCTTCGTTTCGCTTGCTCCTGGGACTCCATTGAAACCACCCTCTTAGATATCAAGGGCAGAAAAAAATATAATGAAAATACAGGTACTGATTGCTACACACCAAAAATAGCAATCAAGCAAAATTACTGAATATGTGCAAAAATACTGTGTTTACGGTAAATGGCATCTACTGTCACTGCCAGAGGCCAAGCGCCCTGCAAACTCGGTGCAGCACGGAGCCGGGGCCGCTCACTGCGAACACACCGATAGCGGCAGTGCCTTCGAACACACCTGAGGGCCTGGGTGAAGCTTGCCGGAGATACCTTGGAAGGCTGGGGACTTACTTTCCCTGAACAGAGATTCTCTTCTCCGTGAGCCAGCACTCACCTGGAAATGGCTGCCTGTCCCCTAACACTGAAGCACAAACTAACTGCAGTAGTCCTGGGAGCCCGTCTAGTTCGAGCATGGCTTCTGGTACACCCACCACGTAATTACTTACTATTCGCAAGCCCCTGATGAGATGAAGGTAATCAGAAAGAAGGAAAAGATGTGTCAGTTCAGGTTACCTGAAATGGTCTCCCAGTGTTTGGCAAATCAGCAGAGGCAATATCCAGAACAGAGCCACAACCACCAAAGCGTTCGTTCTGACACCCGTATACAACCAGCGGGATTTATAAGAGAGAATCAAGGCTCTACAACGAATATGCAGTTCAGGACACGAGCAGAACGGACCCCAGCCATCCCGGAGAGGAAAGCTCATGCTACTCTTAAAAACGGTTAAGTTCAGGCTTCGGCTTGAGAATCATACAATCGAGTTACACAAAAGAGGTTTAAAGGATTTAGAAATTAGTAGCTCACAATTGTAAGCATATTGAAAACTAAATAGGTAGCTGGTAAATGTTTACGGTTCTGGTGTTCTCTCTGGTTTCTCCTGAATCAGTTTTCTTGGAGTCATTAGAGAGTTGTAGCAAGAAAAGAGGCAAGAACTTAATCCCGAGATTTGCACCTTTTAAAAACAGGATATTGTTCCCTGTTCTTCCCTCAGATAAAATGTAACCTGTGCCCCTGTACAAAACGGACTGAGGCTGAGTCCCTCTGAAAGGCAGGGTGGGGAGGGAACTCTGTCGACCAGAGCTGCCCTCCTGATAAAGTAAAGACTGCATGCACCTTTTCTCACACTCAAATCCCTCTGCATTATTTTTAAAGTGATCAGATGATTCACACATCCATAGTAAAATAAGCAGATAAATAAAAATATGCAAGTCTGAAACTGAGTTTTAAATTATTAAGTGATTTTTTAAAATCTTAAGAGACTAACTTGCAGTGCCCAGCGTTTGCGCTGCCCTGTGAAACACACAACTCGGAGAACTGCAACTTGTCGACTTTCCATTTACCTACAATTATGTCACACGTGACTGCTTCTCCACTTTGTATTAACGTCTCACTTAAAATTTTTCATGTTTGTAATAGGTATTCGTGGCAAAAATAAAGAAATAAAAACATATAAACAGAAAAAGAAAAATTTTAAATCACCAAAATCTGTTTTCCAAAGGCAAGATTGGGAGTATGTCCTTCAGACCTTTTCTTATGCTCAGTTTTATAACCTACTTTAACTTAAATTATGGTTTACCCTTACATAACAGTTCAAATTAGGGCTAAGCTCTTCTTTCTCTAGCTTATTTACTAGTTCTACCTTTATAGACATTTTTTTTAAAGAGGTCACTTTACTATTTAAAAATCTTTTCAAAAAACTTTTGACCAAGGGAAGCTGTATTTTACAATGTTCACCTCCTAAAATTTGTTTCTTAAGTCTCTGTTTTCATATATTAGGAGCAGGTTATGTGCCTGCCCTCTTTGCAGTTCACAGGCATTAGCCCGCCAAGTCCAAGGATACTCATCAGGCGGAGCGCGGCTGCGCACATGACACACGGCTCCACTGTGACATACAGCACCGTACGCTCGAACACCTCGGAGGGGCTCCTGCCACTTCCACGACACCAATCTAGGACCTGATCGATGGCCACCATTTCCGCATGTCGAGTGGCCTGAAAAGAGAGAGGAGCTTACCTTGACAATGTTTGTGACATTTGTCAAATACTCAAAAATAAATACAAAAAAATGGGCCTACTGTCTCTGCCAATGTTTATAAAGAATGGAGGCTTCAGGACACACTTCGCAGCTAACAACATAACCCCCAGGTCGAGTACCACAACCTCACCAACAGAAGACATTTAATCTGAAATGCCGCCTGAATTATGCTGTATTTTTAGTTAAGTACCTAAGAAGTTGAGGGACACTCTTTCAATTAAAATGCCATAGAGAAGATATGTCTTAAAAAAAAAAAAAAGGTAAATCTACCATTTCTGAACATTTTAGGGAAAGGTTGAAATTGTCAGAAGCATGTGCTCCAGTTTCAGATGTGTTTTCAAGGCTGTCGCTGACCCGACTCTAAGCAAATCTATATTTAGTTTATGGGGATGTCATCACTTACATGTCATGGGGATGAGATTTTATATGCTGGCAGACTTTAAACAGAAGCAGATTTTTGGCTTGGGTCTCAGATACCTCCTGTAGGCAGTAGAACACAGGAGAAATCTCACAGCAGTTGGAATCAACCTCATTTAAATCTGAATCCTGACCATGACATTACCAATTATGTGGCCTTGGCCAAGTCACGTATCTTCCCTATGCCTTGGTTTACCCATATGTAAGATGGGGAACACTGGTATCTATGGCTCTTAAAGCAATCTGAATTACAGGAAGCTAATGCCATATAATGCTACATAGATACTCTGTTATGCGACAATTAATTATAATACTCATGGTCATCACATTTATTGACAAACTTATACTGAGTGTTACCCATGCACAAGCCATTGTGCTAAATTCTGTGTGGAATAAAATGCCTCTGTCCTCAACAAGTGTAGAGTCGGGCAGGGTAGCAGAACGGTGACCTGTGACACGGGGCAGGGTGTGAAAAGTGCTGGCGCAGTGACCCAAGTACCGTGAAAGCCAGAATTACAAACTCAGCGCTCCAAGGTACTTTAGAGAAGAGGTTCCCAAGCCTGGCGGCAGACCAGAACCAAATGTGGAGCTTAAAAGTAAGTTTCCCCAACTGGAGTGCTTTTTAAAAGTCAGATTCAGAATGACTTAATCAAATCTCCTTGAAGTACTTGTTGACCTGAATCATTTCAATCAACTCCCTCTTTTATGGCTGAAGAACCAGAAGCTTTGTTCGTATGTATGAAAGACACACAAATTGGACAGGGGTTGGCAGTGGTGACCGGGGGTGGGGAGGGGGGCAATGTCAAAGCAAAAGCAGGGCTCAGGCCTCCTCACTTGGGACCAAGCACGTTTCTATACTGTGACTCTCAGACAGCCCTCTAATGGACACGATGCCAAAACAAATCCAGGCTCATTTCAGGATAAAGAAGACTCTCAGACAGCCCTCTAATGGACACGATGCCAAAACAAATCCAGGCTCATTTCAGGATAAAGAAGACCCAAGTTGTTGGCGGTGAGATGGATGTCATTAGGACAAAGTTCTCACATTAAAGATATTACACTAAGTGACAAAATACGAATAGGGAGATATGACAATGATCTAAAACACGAAATTCTACTCCCAAACGTGTCTGTATACTCACTAGCTGCGGTATTATGTCCATTACTCATCTCACAGGTGTTTTCACACCCACATAATATCTGCTTTGTGAGTCTGGGTTCCCACTTTGCACGTGTTTCACTAAGTCTTAGTTTTCCGTGTGGCACATGCGATGGATGAACTTTAAAATCCACAGAGCACTGGCACCAACACCAGCTTGTGCCCTGGCTCCCAAGGTCATGCCACAAGATCAAGTCTGTGCAGGGGTGTGAGGGTGACAGGCTCTCCTTGAGTCTACCTAGTACTTCCTGTAATCATAAAATCTGGCACTTCATTTATCCCTACTGTGACATGCTATTGTGATACTATGGTCAACAAGTGTTGCCTTGATTCATGAGCTTCTCAACCTACCCACAAAAAATTAAAAGTCTCACAATCCATTAAAGTGTACACACTACATGTAGGTACAGAGAGAGCAGGTAGTGGAGACTTTAGTCTGCTGAATTGCCTGAAATGGGAATAGCTTCTTTACATTGTTTTTACCTCCAAAGTTATAAGTTGAGGATGATTTTCAATTTACTAGGAGCATCACATTATTGAAAGTTACTAAAGAATGCAATTTGAGTTAAATGGGAAGTGGAATTTTCATATATCGGATTTACTTAAGATGGAGATAGACTCATTTCTTCCACACCAATGCTCAGTGTAATAAAGTCACCCCTTAGGTTTCACTCAAGCACAGAAGTAAAGCTCCAAAAAATAGGAAATGAGCTCCAGGGATTTTACGGATTCATTCAATTTTCCTGAATTTTCCAAATTTTAAAAAGTCAACATGTGTCACTTTTATAATCAGAGAAAAAGGCATTTTTTTAAAAAGCGAGATGTTAAGGGAAATGACCCTTCCATTGATACTCTCAGACTCTACACAGACCCCACTTGTCACCAACTGTGACAATTCACTCCGCTCCCACCATCACTGCCCTGAGTTGGCAGTTATACCATTGAACGTACGTACGTTTTTGGTTTGATTAACTTCATTTCTTCCCTTCCCCACAGCTTCATTGTTGTAGACCAGAAGGCAGCCAACAGGAACTTCAATATTTTCTAGGGCTTCTTTGGCCTGAAAAACAAGGGGAAAACCTCAGATGCAATGTTCAATACTTGAAAGGACTACAGGAAAGAAATAGATGCTGCGTGAGCAGTAAACTCATAATAAATACTAAAACAAAGAAATGCAACCAACCTCTCCCTCTCCTCAAACAGAGTTTGGGACTCAGCTCCTTTGTTCTCTGTGCATCCATAGTAAAGGTGACTCAGCAAAACAATCCCGTTCCTAGGTCCCGAGCCCCTGACTTTTTCCCCTCATTGGAAGCAGAGGGGATCACAAGACTGTTATTGATTCTTGTTCTTAAATTGCCAGGGTCTGTGTTCCTTTTCAGAGAGAGTACATGTATTTGCAAAGAGGTCCGAAAAAATATTTATAAATCCTTTCTTAAAGTTCTTTCCTTGCTGAAATTCTACTTGCTTAATTTGGTTTCTCTAAAAGTGACAGCAAATATCCCCTAGAGTCCTAAAACACTACAGCGACAAACTGGAGGTGCCCCTGCGCCCCCAATTGCCCGCTCTAAGTGAGACAAGAAAAGCTGAGGAGCACCAGCGGTGAAATGGCACAACCTCTTTGGAGGGCATGTTGGAAGTTTTCTTAAAAAGTAAACATACCCATCCCTGATGGATAAATTCTACTCCTCAGTATTTATTTCAGAAAAGGGACTCTGCAGGGTGGGGCAAAAGTAGGCTGACTGTTGTGAGTATGGGAAATACAGAGTTTGTTTTTGCTTTATTATTTATGAACACCTGTCAACCTATTTTGCCCCACCCTGTATGTCTACAAAAAAAGAAAAGGAAAACCTGTAAAAGACTGGTCATAATGGCTTGATTCGTAATAGTCAAATGTGGAAACAGCGCAGGGGGCCATCAACAAAGGAACGGGCACACCCACCGAGGCCGGGCACACAGGGGAGTGCCGCTCAGCAGTGAGAGGGACCCACGGCGGACACAGGCAACAACCTGGCTGAACCTCAGGCGCGCTGGGTGAGAGAAGTCAACACCCAAGGCACACACACGGCAGGGCCCCCTTCACGAGGAGCACCAGGGTGGACAAAAGGAAACTACGACGATAGACATGGAAGGGCATGTGAAGACTGACTGAGGCGGAAGGGACACAAGGCAATTTTCTGGGATGGAGAAGACTTCATCTCGATAAGGGTGTGGTTGCACAGGGCTCTACATCAAACGGAGTGGACGATGCATTTGAGACCTGTGCGTCTCCCTGTGTGGAAAGTGGACCTCAACTGGAAAATAAGTCCGGGAACAATCCCTCCACTCCCCTCCCGGAGCCGGCAACCTATTCCACCTGCAAAGCCTCCCTCTGTCACCAACCGTCCGTTTTTATTCTCGCCCTTCTGCTCTGTGAGCCACAAGAGCTCCGGGGCTGGGGCAGGGAAAGATCACTTTTTCTGGGCAGACGGTGGAAGCAGGCAGGTTGTGTCTGGGTTCGTCTTGGTCCTGCCGTTGAGAGAGAATAAAGGAGGGTGGGACCCTCCGGCTAGTGCACAGCCATTTCCATCTCACTACAGTTAAAACAATCCCAAAGCAGCTGCTTCCGGAAAGGCACAGCATTTCTTGCTTCGGCAGGCCAGAAAACACTTTGGAAGCCTAGGTCCACGTACGTGTGGGGCGTGAGTGCACACACCAGATGGCACATGCAGTGCAAAGTTGAAGGCAATGCTGAAAACAACGTTCTTTCTGCTTCACTAGCCTCTTACTCCCGGCTCCACTTTATCTGTAGAAGCGATAACTTCCTATCATAATGTCAGCATGGGTCCCTGAGCAACTTCAAGCATGCTCAACCGACGCTTTTCACTTGGCTGGAAGGGGACAAGGAGAGGCACACAAGTGGCAGCCAACTGTACCTCCCCTCTCTCCTCTGCAGAGGTAGGCTAGAGAGATGTGAGGTGCCGGTCTCTGAAGCAGTAAGACTGCATTCTTCAGAACTGTAACACGAGCTACCCACGGGCTGATTCTGTCCCAGTTCTGGGAAAAAGGCGAAAGCATGTCCAGTTTACACAAAGTTTGAAAGTCTGAAGAGTTCCAAGATTTGGTGAATGCACACAAACAGTACAGATGCACCTGGGGCGGGGAGGGGGGATTGGAGTTGGGGGATGGAGAAGCTAAGTGTGGTCACACCAAGAATGTGATTTAAAATAAGCTTGGAATTACACATAACCCCAGGTACCCATGAGAGGCAATTCATGTATTTGTCCGACAAATGTCTGTTGAGGATCTTGACATAGGAAACTATCCTGGTGACCCTAACTGCAATCACAGGGCTGCAGGGTGAGATTTGACACAGAAAGCAGTGTGATGCTCTGCTGGTGGTGCTGACGAAGGAGGAAGAGGCCATGAGCCAAGCATGGAATGTCCCTCTAGAACAGCAGTTTCCAAGGGGTGTGCTGCAAGAGTTTTCAAACAGGCAATACCTGGCTATTTATCAAGGGAACTGACCTCCTTTTCCCTTAGATTGCCAAATTAAAAAAAAAAAAAGATAACAGCCGACACAATAATGGCTGTCTGCTGTGAATGAATCAAAACTTTACCTATTTTTTGTAAGGTTGGCAAAAAAATGTAATACCTTTTTTGGTGTGCCGCAGAAATTTAGTAATTACGCATGCCATGAGATTTTTTTAAAATGTTGAAAATCCCTGGTTTAGAAACTGGAACAGGCAAGGAAACATACCCTCTAGAGCCTCCAGAGGGCGCTGCGCCCTGTTGAAACACAGGTTGTGGCCCAGAGAAACTGATCCCAGGCTCCTGGCCTCCAGCACTACGAGACAATACAGTTCCGTTGTTTTATCCCAATAGGTTTGTGATAATTTGTTACGAAAGCCATAGGAATCTAATACCAACCATTAAGAGGAAGAAAAGACAAACTAAAACTGGAAGAAGATATTTGCAAACCACATACCGAACAAAGATCTAGTATCTAGACTAGGTAAAGAACTCTCTGAAGTTCAACAAGTAAAAAAAAAGCCCAAACAAGCCCATTAGAAAATAGGCAAAATATATTAACAGACAATTCACCAAAGAAGGCATACAAGTGGCAAATAAGTACATGAAAAGATGTCCACATCGTTAGCCACTCGGAAAATGCAAATTAAAACCACAGTGAGACAGCACTACACACCGATCAGCATGGCTAAAATGGAAAGTAAAAAAACACCAAACGCCGATGAGGCTGTGGAGAAACGGGATCACAGGAATGTAAAATGGTATAGCCACTCTGGAAAACAGTTTGGCAGTTCATTAAAAAGCTAAAACATGCACTAAATGTATAGCCCAGAAATCACACTGTTGGACACTTACTTGCCCAGGAAAACAAAATCTTAGGTTCATACAATAGATCATTTCATATATAGACATGCATGTTTGTAGGATTTTTATTCAAAATAGCCAAAAACTGGAAATGAACCCAAGGTCCTTCAGTGGGAATACTTCAATGAACTGTGACACATCTCTACCATGGAAAAACTACATCCCAATAAAAAAGAATGTATTATCGACTGACTCAACAACTTGGATGGATCTCAGGGAAATTATGTTGAATGAAAAAAAACCTTAAAAGGTTACATGCTGGTATGGAGAACAGACTAGTGGCTGCCAGCCAGTGGCCGCCAGGGTTTAGGGCTGGGGGGTGGGGGCAGGGGGATGGCAGCCATAAAGGGCAGCGTCAGGGAACCTGTGATCATGGAGCAGTTCTGTTGGTGATTAAACAAACTGAACAGGACACAAGGTTACACAGAACTACACACGCACAGGCACGCACACACGAGTGCACACAAAGCTGATAAAAGCTGCATGAACTCGCAGGCTGTATCAGTGACATTTTCCTGGGTTGGATACTGTACAAGTGTTATGTAAAATGTTGCCATTGTAGGAAACTGGGTGAAGGGTCTGTGGGCCTTCCCTCTGCACGTTTTTTTAGCAACTTCCAGTGAATCTATAATTACTTCAAAATAAAAAAATTTTTTTCAAAGGTGGAATAAATGAGAAGCATCTTGGAATGCAGATTAAGAGATGCCTGGTGAGGTAGGAGGTAAACCAGGAGTGTCTGGTGTTATCAAAGACCCGACAAAAACCAGGCCAAGAAAGAAGAGTCAGTGAGGCGGAGGCAATTTGGGAAGAGTGATGAGAATGAAAATCAGTGGCTGGAAGAGGGACTTCTCCGTTTAAATGTCTAGCTTCTGTTCCAACAGGCTGTTACGGCTACATTGCACGTGTTCTGATTCTGAGCTTACAAATAAGAGCTTACAATTTACTGAAAACCTTGCTTTGATTCAGGACTATTTTAGGCACTTTGTAAGTATCAATGCATTCGGGTTATAACCCTGTGAGACAGGTTCGATGATCTTCCTCATTTTATAGATGAGGAATCTGAGACACGGGGAGGTTACGGAATTCGCCCAAGTGAGAGGCTGGGACTAGAGCCCAGGCAATCTGGCTCCATTCATTCATTTGCTCACCAGGAATTTGTGGAGCACCTACCAGGTGCCGGGTTCCTCAGCAATGTGCCACTGCTCTGCCTGTAATTTCTACTCCAGTCACCACTGATCAACCACTTTCTCAGTGTTTGGGGTCGAAGTAGCTCTACTTCAAGGGGCAAAAGGAAAGGGAACACTTAGCAAGAGAGTGAGACATAGAAAGTTTAAGAATAAAAAAACTGCAAGAGAATAAACAAATGGGGAGACCACGTAACAAGTATTTTCTGTAAAACTGTGTATGGGCTTGTGGCCACTTCAAGCATGTAGAAGAGGATCCAAGACGCAGTGGAAAGGGAGTGGGCAGCAGTGGAGAGGGAGAACCAGGGGGTTCTGGGTCCTGACCTGCTCACCTGGAACACAGTGGTGGGGGGCACCCTGCAGAGGCCTGGCAGCTCTCTCCACCCAGGCCTCCAGGTGCCTGGGCTTGTGCCTTTCGTGCTTGCCTATGGATTTTTTCTTCTTCTTTCGAGAAAATTTATCTCCTTTTACTCTGTTTCCCACTTCTCATATGCAGATTCTGAACCGCAGAGTTGACAACCTTGAAACACATGCATTTGAACTGCAAGGATCAATTGAAAAAAAATCCTCCTATAAACGGATCTGTGCAGTTGTTCAAGGGTCAACTGTATATGTATATACATGCATATATTTATATATATATATATATATATATTTGGGCCCTGGCTGGTGTAGCTCAGTGGCTTGAGCACAGGCCTGCAAACCAAAGAGCAGCTGGTTCGATTCCCACTCAGGGCACATGACTGCGTTACAGGCCAGGTCCCCAGCTGTGGGTGAATGAGATGCAACCACACATTGATGTTTCTCTCCCTCTCTTTCTTCTTCCCTTCCCCTCTCTCTAAAAATAAGTACATAAAATATTTTTAAAAAATAAAAAGTATATATATTTGCTTTGCTGTCAAGTTCAAAATAGATTTAATTAGGATGAAAATCATCTTCTATCCACCTATCTCATACTTTCTAACATTCCCACCTACTCTTCTGGCAAGTCTGATCATTGCTTTATGAATGTAAAAGAACTTGGACAAAATGGGTCTGAAATGTGTGTAGGGAGGTTTTAACTATCTCATCCTTTAGGGGAGAAGACAAAGCTCAATTACTATTTAAAATGGCAACTTGGTCTTCCATAATTAAAAAATTAGCAGCTTTCCCAATTAAAGAATGAAATCTCTCTTTTTCCCAGCCCAATCACTGGTCTCCTCTTTGTCTTTCAATGTCATTTCTTTTGCTCTAGTCAGGGCCTGCTGGTTACGGACAATGACAGACCCAGAACGGAAGAGACTGTAGTTCTGAAAGCCATCGTGTCTACAAACTACTTTCCAGTGAGTGGTAGTAAAGTTAGGGGAGACTGGGGACGGACTGCAGTTTGTACAGACTCTTGATGACTCCCCAGATATATTTCCTATGAAAGAAAAGAAATCCAGGGAAAAAACAATGTAGCCAGAACAACTCTTGGGTAGAAAGTAATGACATCCAAAAGATTACACTACAACAGATACTGCTAGTGACACTCAGAAGCTCTGTTTTCCTCTATCAACTTTAAATCCCTCAGCCTGGCACTGAGAGCCTCCCAAAGACCAGGCGTCCTCTCCACCAGCCAACAGAACCAGCCCAGCTTTTCAACGTTCTTCTCGGTCGCTGGTTCTGTGAGAATCTGACGAAAGCTGTGGGCTGTCTCACATCAAACAGGCATGTGCTCATGTTGTTGTACACAGTCTCAGATTTATAGATCCCCCTAAAACCTGGGCCCCCGGTGAGGAAGCCCTGTTCTAGGCAGGTAGCTGGATCACCTCCGAACCAAAGACAAAGTCCATTTCTTGGTATTTGTCACTTTCTCTGCGCTGGTCAACCTTTCCCTTCCTTTCCACCAACCTATATCCCTTTTTTTCTTTTTAAAATTCAGTAAGCATCCCAAATTGATGTCAGCTGACTCACTCAGGACTTTGTCACCTATTATCTGATAGTACTTTATGTCTTATTTTGGACCCTGGACATGTTACTTACTTTTTCATTGGTGTATGGCTTAACTTCACCTAGCACAGTGCTGTACTAACACCAGGCACCCAGAAAATGAATACTACAATAATATCTAATGGGATTTATTCTAGAACACTTGTTTTCTCTACAAATAAATAAATCTAGATAGAAACACTCACTCAATCTTTGTTTTTTTCTTAATTATAAAGTAAGATATGTTCAAGGCAGAAAAGTTGGGGGTAAAAAATCCACACATCAAAAAATAAAATTACTTAGTTATTATTCTGTGACAGAAGATTTTCAAGCTTTTTTCTATGCCTGCATATACATACTCGTAGTTCTTTTTTCAAGTCAAATATATTTAAACTAGATATACATTTTAGCAGTCCACCTTTTTCATTTAGAAATATAAACATTTCCCTATTTTGGGTAATATTTTCAGCACACGGTTTTTTTTTTTTGTTTAAAATATGATTCACTTAACTGGTCCCCTATTGTTTGACATTTACATTGTTTTAAATCTCTACTATTATAAACAAGTGAACTTCCCTACATATCTTCACTAATATCTCTATTACTTCCTTGTGAATTATTTCTAGAAATAAACATAAAATACAAAGGGCTGCTGCAATGTGATTTTTAAAATAAAAGGAATAATAAAATTTAACAGCAGCTATGTCTAGGCAAATCATAAAAGAAGAAAAAAATTCAAACGTCTAATTTGGAAGCTGAGTACACAGTAGGTCAGGGGAACGAAAGTAAAAAGGCAGAGAGATCCGGCAGAGTGTATGTTGGAGAGCAGAGAGCAACCAAACACAGGGCAGTGCAGGCCGTGGTGAGAACAGATGGCTAGACAGAGCCTCGTCCTCACCAGCCTTCCAAATTCGGAGAATTATTTACATCTCTCTCCATCTGAAAATGAGGACAGTGATGATACGCACCTCATATGTGAAGCTTACACATTATGGCCCATATGAGACACTGTGCCTAGCACCATGTCTAAAACATAATAAGAATGCAACAGCTACTTATTCTTACATTTGTTTCCAAGCTGATACCCTTAGAATTAATGCTGTGGTGATTAAAACAATGAGCTTTATTATATGCTTAGTTCTCCAAAAGAAAACTGTCATGAAAAATAGTGATTTTACAAAACAATAAAGTAGTTTATTTAAAGTTTGATAACTTTATCAAAGAACAACAGCAAAATAAGTTACACAGATGTTGCTTCTCACTTGAAACATGGCCAAATATTAGAAAGTGATCATTCCAGGGCTAGTGGGAATAGGGTAGGACAGAACTTTCTTAGATATCGCAGATAGAATTGTGACCATTTCAGATCAGTGCTATCCAACAGAACCTTTTGTCGTATTGGAAACATCCTTCGGTCCATGCTGTCCAGTATGGTAGCCACTGGCCATGTGTGGCTGCTGAGTACCTGAAATGTGACTAATGTGACTGAGGAGCTGAATATTTCATTTTATTTCCTCTTAATTTAAATTTAAATAGCCACATGTGCACTCAATAAACATCTGTGCAGTGAATGAAGACATAACTGTGAATTAATCAGCTATAGGAGTCCAGAGACCATTAAGGATAGGATGAATATAATAAAAAACATGTTATGAAAAAGATTTCTTTTAGAGCAGCTTTAGGGAAATGTAAAACTGTAGGGTATTTCACACATGTATGTATGTGCGTGCGCCTGTATTTAAATACACACATATGCCAAATAAACGTCTATCCCTATTAAAGAGCTCGCTGGCACACAAAAGTATGGGTAAAACTTAGATTATACACAAATCTGTTTAGAGCCCTCCTTAATCAACAGTCCTGACAGAGCAAGGGAAGGAAGGCAGTAGGATGGATGGATGGATGGATGGATGGATGGATGGTGGATGGGTGGATGGGTGGATGGGTGGATGGGTGGATGGTAGAATATGGCTGTACTGGGATTTGTTTTTATCTACTCCCTACCAGAAACATCCTCAGCTTCCTTCCTTCTACTACAGAGGTTCAAGGGGTCATAAACACAAAATAATGTGTCTTGGCGGCTTTGCGAGTGTGTTCACAGTAAAGAAGGGGACGCAGCAGCTGTATAGGGATATTTGACGCATACTTCATGCCACTGAAAAAGAAATAATTTCTGTATTTCCCTTCATTCTTCCTCAGAGCTCCTGTGAAAATAGGCTAAATCCAGCTGTTTGCCTAAAACGTGGCGCCACCGAGATTATGGTGACGAGAAAGCACCCGGGACGTTTGCTCACAGGATCGGGCTGGGAAGAGAGCCGGAGAAGTTCCCACCCCTGGCATCTATCTCCCCGGCTCCTCACCATTTGCATGGCCTCCTCCATCCACTTTTCGATCTCCTCCGCTGACACCGAGCACCCAAAGCCGGCAGCCGGCGTGGATGTCTCCTTCGCCTCCATACCGCGCCGGGGCCGCCGCGCTCCGGGCCAAACGCCAAGGAGACCAGGAGCGCTGGCCCGGAACTCGGCGGGCGCAGGCACCGTTTCCGGGGGAGTCGAACGGCGGAGCACACGGGAGCGAGTTCTGGACGGACCTGAGTGCCGCGGACCAGTGAGTGTTGACGGCGGGGCGGCGGCCGCCACGGAAAGCGCAGCTGCCCTGCTGGAGTCCACGCCCCCTTCCCGCTCCGGTGACAGTCTCAGCGGAGAGTCGCGTTTGTGATTTCTGGATAGCACCGAGCAGGGCCACGGCGATCCTGCCAACTCGTCCAAGGCCAGGTGACAAAGAAAGGGTTTCCTGGTGCACCAAGCCCCCACCCCTTAGGCAGCCCGCAACCCCAGGGACTGAAGATGCTGAGATCTTTGTGGAATTTTCTCAAACGTCACAAAAAGAAGTGTATCTTCCTGGGCACGGTCCTCGGAGGTGGGTGACAGCGTTCTTGGAACGGGACATTGGGAGTAGAGGGTGGAAGAGAGGTGACAGTCTTCTAAAATAGACAGGCCGAGCAACCATAGCACCACATATGTTCAGCAATCGGGTAGGGACACAAACCTCCAAGGTTCTCTACGTCTCCCCGATTGTGAAATGCGTGCGCGTGGCCACGACACTGCCCCTTCCCCCGTTTGTTGCCTATCCTTTCCTCTCCCTGGACTTGGGGAGAACCCACCACAATTAAGTTTCTGTTTTAAGGCACACTTTTTAAAAATGCTCTTCTAGTGTCTTCCTGAGATTCTTTGTTTCAGTTTGGCACTCCTCATATTTTGTTTGGCTTTTTCACCCTTTGCAGAAATTTCCTTAATATTCTAGGAGTTACCTGAAGTCTACATGTCAAGTGTTGTTTAAAGTTAATTTGAATTTTTGAAAACAGCACAGTTGTACAGAAGGACTGGGAGATATATACTAGACCAAAACAGCACAAATCAATATTTTAGCTGCATTTCTAGTATTGTAGAATGTGAGCTATGCCGCAAATTATGCAGTAAGACGGCGGTTTCCCTATGTGCAGTCTTCCCCAAGGTTGGAATCAATGCCCATCTGGCTGACATTACTGAGTTGCACAAGCTGAAAAGAGATTTAGAAACAGACAGCAATCAGATAACAATCTTGAGAGGCTTTTTTCTCACATAGTAGCCATGGCATAATTATCAAGGGTGTAAAAGAGAATAAAAAGCCTTGTGAGATATAGAAGAAGAAAATGCAAGCATATTAGGAAATTTTTAGAATTGGAGTTTTTTTGAGAAATATTATCACTAGTTACATGCTTTGGTTACAGAAGTACTTAAAAAATGAGAACAGAAGTTTCCCAAAGAATTTGGTTGCTTTTCTCTTACTCCTATTGGATTATATTCTATTATCCCCAAAACAATTTGAAATTAACAGTAATTCAGATCTGTTTATTCTTTTTTTTT
>VMDR010004379.1:0-60729 GCA_007922815.1 Macrotus californicus | reverse complement strand
TAGAGTAATTTTGGATGTAGTTCCTTGCCTTTCGTGGCTTGGAATACTTCTTGCCAGCCCCTTCTTGCCTGTAAGGTTTCTTTTGAGAAATCAGCTGACAGTCTGATGGGCACTCCTTTGTAGGTTACTCTCTCCTTTTCTCTTGCTGCTTTTAAGATTTTCTCTTTATCTTTCATCTTAGAAAATGTAATTATGATGTGCCTTGGTGTGTTCCTCCTTGGGTCCAACTTCTTTGGGACTCTCTGAACTTCCTGGACTCCCTGGAAGTCTATTTCCTTGGCCAAAGTAGGGAAGTTGTCCTTCATTATTTGTTCAAATAAGTTTTCAATTCCTTTCTGTTCCTCTTCTCCTTCTGGCACCCCTATGATTCGGATATTGGAACGTTTAAAGACAACCTGGAGTTTCCTAAGCTTCTCCTCATTTTTTTGAATTCTTGTTTCTTCATTGTGTTGTGCTTTAATGTTTCTTTCTTTCTTCTGGTCTACATTATTGATTTGAGTCCCATTTTTTTTCCCCTCACTGTTGGTTTCCTGTACATTTTTCTTCATTTCCCTTACCGTATCCTTCATTTGTTCATCTAGTTTGTGACCAAATTCAACCAAGTCTGTGAGCATCCTGATTACCAGTGTTTTGAACTGTGCATCTGATAGGTTGGCTATCTCTTCATCACTTAGTTGTATTTTTTCTGGAGCTTTAATCTGTTCTTTCATTTGGGCCATTTTTGTTGTCTTGGCGTGCCTGTTACGTAGTAAGGGGCGGAGCCTTAGGTGTTCACCAGGGCGGGGCAGCCACGTCGCTGCGCTGCGTCGTGACGCTGTACGTGGGAGAGGGGCCTGAGAGGTAACAATGGCGGTTACTCCGCTCTCTGCCGGCCCTCAGTGACCCTCCACACCACCCACAGTCAAATTGGGCCCCTCTGGTGCTGGTTCTGGTGCCAATTCCCGGTGGGAGGGCTGTGTAAGCTCTAGGACTCTGTGGGTCTCTCCAATGAGCTCTGCTGTGAGGCCGGGAGTTTCTCCTGCTGCCGCCGCCTCAACCCGCACAGGAGTTTTCACTCAGAGGCTTTGAGGCTTCTTTTCCCCTGGAGCTAGAACTCTGGGTTGCGGGGTCCGTCTCGCTCCCCAGTTGTTCCTCCCGGTTTATCTGCACAAGGGAGTGGGACGCCCAGTCCGCCGCCGCCACCTCTCCCGGCCAGCCGCGACTTTTCCGGATCCGCCAGCCACCGCCCCACCGTGTGAGTCCTCTCCGCCCCTCCTACCGGTCTGGATGTATGTTTCTCAATTTCTTGGTTGTTGGACTTCCACACGGTTCAATTTTGTCAGTTCTGGTTGTTTTTTGTTTTAAAATTTGCCGTTGTCCTTCTTTTGGTTGTGCGAGGAGGCACAGTGTGTCTGCCTACGCCTCCATCTTGGCCGGGAAACTGTGTGCTTCTTAAAGGCTGCCGACAGCTGCCTCTCCCCTAAAGCAGTATTTTCCACTGTGAGATCCAGGGGACCCTTTAAGAACGGTGAAAAGGGAAAGATAAATAGGTTTAGGGCAAGGTCTTGGGAATTTCTAACATGGAGTAGCATATCAGAGGCTCTGAGAATGTCTGCAAGAAAGAATTCCATGTAGCAGCCTAACCCAGGGTTCCCCACATTTTATTTGGCCTTAAAACCCCCTGTTTTCCCCAGACGATGCCAATTAACATCTCAAGGAACTAGTGTTCTTTGGAGCATAGTTTGAGGAAATACCAACCTAGCAGATAAATCCACTATCATGCCAACTCTCCTCCATTAAACACCCCCTTCCTTAGCCAATTGTGGCCAAGGTAAAAAACATACTCTTGTTTGGTGATGTTAAATTTCCTCAAAATAGAATGTGTTTTCCCAACCTTTCTTTCTGAAAAATTCTTACTAATAACTTCAAGGCCCAGCTCTCTGAAGCCTTCTTCAAGTCTTCCCTTTGCTTGCTCTGCTTTCGGCCATCTTTCTTTCTTTCTTTCTTAATCCTCACCTAAGGATATGTTTTATTGATCTGGGAGAGGGGGAAAAGGAGGTGGAGAGAGAGAAAGAGAGAGAGAGAAACATCAATTGGTTGCTTCCCATATGCACCTGGACTGGGGATTGAACCCACAACCTTCTGTTGTACAGGACGATGCTCCAGCCACCTGAGCCACCCGGCCAGGGCTCAGCCATCTTTCTAATATTGCCCACATTTGTTCATTAGTCCCCCTTCTTCTGTCTGCATCTGGAGCACCCAGCCCATCCCCAGCATGTAGCAGACACTCAACAAGTGTTGACTGAAGGCATATTTCATTGCATTTGGATTCAGTACCTTACAGATCATAGAGGTCAGTGCATACTTACTATAAAATTCCTCAAGAGACATCAGAGGGACTTTAATAAATACATAACGCATCCCTCATTGCACCTGAGATACAGGGATTTTTCCAAAGAGAGTCATACAGGTGGACTTGCCCTGTCTTGAGAAGTGAGATTTGATGTACGAATCCATCTAGCAATTTGGTTATTTCTCCCCACTCAGCTTCCCCCTGAGTATGTCCTATCTCTGAGGGGACAATCTCTTTTTCTCTTTTTTTTTTTTTTTCATTGAATTTTTTGGGGTGGTATTGGTTAATGTAATTATATAGTGTACAATTCTATAATAGTGCATCTGTATAGTGTATTGTGTGTTCGCCACCCCGAGTCCAGTCTCCTTCTGTCACCAATTATGCCCCCTTTACCCTCTTCTGCCTCCCCCCACCCCCTTCCCCTCTGGTGATCACCAAACTGTTGTCTGTCTAGGAGTCGGGGTGTTTTTGTTGTTGTTTCGTTTTGTTTTTGCTTAATCGAAGGGGACAAGAAAGTTAATCAGTGGAAGGCACTAGGGTGCACAGGGCATGGTGATGGGCACCATTGGTGACTGTCCTCACCTGGCTGGTCATGACGGTCACTAGCTCCAACAGGTAGAGCGACCACCTCACTCTTCACTGTGAGGACAAGGCCCACTGAGGAGCACCCTCGCTCCACGGGGCTCTGAAGAAGCTGATTTTCCAAAAGTGGCGTCAAAACTTTTTTCCACGATGAAGCAGATCTGTAAATGACTCTGCCACTTTCGAGCTGGACAAGCTACATCGCCCCTTCCCACCCCCCTTCCCTCACCTGTGAAATGAGAATAAATGAGGCGGTGCTGGAAAGCATTTAACACCTTGCTTGGCACCTAGCGGGCCATCAATAAAAGTACGCTGCCTCTCATTCTGCTTTCTCCCGCGTTTTCCAGTTTATCAAAATAAAAAGGGGACTCACTTGCATGAAATTAATAACGAACTCAGAACTCTGTTACTAAGTATATTTTGGACAGATCTATTTGTCTCTGCCATTCTCTCCGTTAAATTAAAATTAAAACACACTCTTTTAGAAAGCGCCCCTAATTCAGCAGAACAGCCTGCAAAATTATGCATCTGAGCTGTACGTTTTCATGCTGACGGGCTCAATTTATTGTCCAGAGTTTAGCAATTTGAGACCTTGGTGTTTGTGAAATAAAGTTTAGATAATACACCTGCGTATTATCAGGTATGGCTCCATCAAAGGAGACTGACAGGGTGGGATCCAGCCGAACGCAAATGTCTCCTTCGTAAGGTGGAGACCTTTCGAATTACTCCGTCGTTATTTCGTAAGGGAGTAAAATGCATGAGGCAATTTAAACAGGCCAGGTCAGGAACAAGCCACAGCTCCCACTGGGGACTGGATCAAGTCACACACAAAGAAGGCGCAGGCCACTGTGGGGAAAGGGCACCCGCTCTTAGGAACGTGGGTCCCCTAGCACTGGAGTTAATGAGGCCATTGGTTTCCTTATTTTCCTTCCCAGAGATTATCGTGATCAATTTGCATGATGATTATGGAAAAAATTAAAACACTATTCCCAGAGATCAAGTTAATAGAGGCCTTGGAGACTCAGAAGTTGCTGGGGGAGAAGGGTATATTGAGATGAGCCGTACTTTAGTTCAATGAAGCACCGGCACATTCCTAGCCGCCCCCCCTTTTTTATTCATAGCATCTTACAACCTCGATGAAACCCTTGAGAACCTCCCTCCCTCAAGAGCATGTAACGAATTTAATACAAATTCAACGCGAAATAAAGGAGCAGGGGGACAAAAAAGAAATCCGAATGAAGAAAAGAATATCAATTTGTGAAATACTCCTGTGGTCGAAAATCCATTTGCTCCTCCTTCTTCAGCCCGGTGACAGATTCTACATTTTCTGGATTGGAACTAAAAATCATTTCTCCTGTGATTTCAAATCATTTGAACAATCATTTCGAGCCCACCTAAGAGATAGACATCGACAAACGACTCATTTTCATCCTTAGGGTCTGAGTAAAAGGAATGGCCCCACATACAAAGCAACGCCTTCCTCAGGTCTGTTTGGACCTCATGTTATCCGATCTTTTACCAAAAAACTAGATCCTGCATTTTTCTTTCTAGAGAGACTTGCATTTTCTGCTCCATAGAGAAGCCATTAAACCACCTTGGCAGGTAGCCTGGAGAAGCAAACCCTAGAAAACAGTTCCTGTCCCAAGACAGACTTCCCTTTGGTCATGGTCAAAGCAAAGTAGATTAAGGAGGGGAATGGAAAGCAAGCAAGATCTTTACTCTGAAATCTTCTTTTCACAAAATAGGACAAAATAAGCAAGAAAACAGTACAGCTCTTCCATCTATTAAGAATTTTATTTTTAGCCCTGGCTGGTGTGTAGCTCAGTGGACTGAGTGCTGGCCTGAGAACCAAAGGGTTGCAGGTTCAATCCCCAGTCAGGGCACATGCCTGGGTTGCAGGCCAGGTCCCCAGTAGGGGGCTCGTGAGGGGCAACCACACGTTGATGTTTCTCTCCCTCTCTTTCTCCCTCCCTTCCCCTCTCTCTAAAAATAAATAAATAAAATCTTGGGGGAAAAAAAAGAATTTTACTTTTAGCAAAAGGAAAAATAGTTAAACCAACAAATATACTACGTCACAACTACCTTTCCCTGCCAGCTAGTCTCAGCCACTCTTGTTCACCCCCCTTACCTAAGTTTAGGAGTCCTGTATGTGTGAAGACATGTGTATTCTTTTTTAATAATTCATGTTGCTTTGGCTCCTCCGTGTTTTTCTCCTCGTTCATGCTGGTGTTGACTCGCTGTAGTTCATGGGTCTTCTGGTCACCCATAAACAACACACCACCACCTTCCTGGAATGAAATACTGTATTCGTGTTTATGGCTAACTCAGGGCAAGAAACACAGAAGAGGGCAAAACAATACTCTTCTGGTGGCTGTCAGTTTTGTCCACAAAGTCCTTCCAATGACCCAAGTAATCTGTGAAAATACAACGCCCGCCTTCCGGCGTTGGGGTGACTACACTAAATTGAGTTTGGAAACGTGTCCCGAGTGTGTACACAGACCCAGGCACAGGGTGCAGTCCAGCTGGGCCACCATGGACACTCATGCGCCTCGGACCCAGCACAGCGGGGCCCCGCGGAAGGGGTGGCGGAAACCCAGCCACTTGCTCTGCCATGCCAAACACCCGGCGCTGGCCACACCTGCCTGGAGGAAAGGTGGCCTTCTGTGACTCAGCCATCCCAAAGGGCACTCACTGATGGCCGTATTTCACAGAGGGAGTCCAGATCACAGGGGTACAGGGAGCTTACACTCTAACAGGAGATCATCTTAGTGGAGGCGGGTATATTGGAAAGGGCCTGAACAGTAGTGATTCTGAGATTAGAGAGCAGCCCTCACTTCCCCCTTATCGTTCCTGTTCTAGTCTTTTCTGCAAGCATGGAGACACTGCTGCAGTCCAACCTGTCAACTCTACAAGGCAGGAGTTCGCGTCCCCTTTTCCCAGTTAAGGAAAAGGAGTCTCAGAGAGATGAGGCAGCTTACCCCAGGCCCACCCCCGACCCGGCAGCTGGCAACTGACCCCCAAGATTCCCTACCCTTCCAAGCTGCAGGGACCCAGCAGAAGGAAGATGGAGAGTCGTAGGAGAGAAGCGAGGGCCAGAGCAGGAACCCTGCGGCGTTCAGCAGTGATTCAGCATAGTGTTGGCCCACAGGGGACCCACAAGAAGTATTTTCTCGAACAAAACTCAAGAAAGAAGCCTGGAGAACCAACATTTTTTGAGCAGGTCCAAGAGGCACCCAGGGTGTCCCATGCAAGGAGTCCCCGGCTCATAGGGTGACCTCACTCACATCACCTCAGTCCCCACCCTGCTCTCCCACCCCACCCTGCTTTTTCCCATCCACCCTGCAGTGTTCAGGGACTTCATTTCCGAGTGTCAAAGACAGGCAGAAGTCTCCATCCTTGCCTGCCCATTGGCCCTTCTTCAAGTTCATTGCCATACCTGCACAAAGAGACAGGAAAACCCTTGAGGAAAGCTCCCCATCCATCTTCCTGGAGGTCTTTCATTTCTTTGCCAATAAGGCAATCTGCTTCACAACACCCTTCAATATACTTGACATCTGTCATAAAACCCAGGTCAGGCATATCTGTCTTCTGTTAAAATAAGCCATTCTGCAGAATGAGGCACTTCCTCTGCTGTTAGGGGCCCACCAGAAATAATTATTGGCATATTGTCCACACGTCCAGCCAACCTCCTTAATAGGAGCCATAAATTACTGGGCCTGGTCTCCCCCATGCCCGTTGGAGAAACAAGCTAACACTCACAGGGCCAGCGGGAGACACAGATATATTAAAACTCGAAGGCACAACTTTAGCTGAAGTAACTGCCCTGAGATAAGTACCTTTCTTTACCATCTTTCAAAAGTTAGAGACGGTGGCCACACACAGCTGTGTGTCTGTGACGAGGCCTGAATTTTCTCCTCACACTTGACTGAGATGCGGCTTACGCTCACGCACCGCCGAAGGAAGGTGATGGAAGTTTTCTGAGTGACGGGGACGTCCCCTTTAGACTTGGGATGGCTCAGTCTTCCGGGAAGGTTCGACATCAGGGAGCGTTCTGAACTCACATTATGTACTGCCGATTCGAATTGCTCCCTGGACGGTCGCCCGTGAACGAGGCAGGTCTCCGGTCCCCAAAGACCTACCAGTTGGAAAACCTGTCACAAGATTATTAAAATCGCTAGTATGCTGAAAGGTGTTATAGCCCCTTGGAGCCCCTGTGCACCGAGTACATATGGCAAAATACATAATGTTCTACCCTTGGGCACAGAAGGCGGGCATATATTTCAGGAAGGAAGAAAAGAGATGCCTTATAAAAAGGATTTTAAACAGACGTGTGCTAATTTAGCTATATTTTTGTTGGAGTGAGAAAGGAAGGCTCCTTTGTAAAAATGTTTGCAAATGTGTCCTTACAGTCAAATTGCCACAGAAGTGACATTTGAACGGTTAAGATGCATTGAACAAAACATGTTTACTTGAGACAAATGTTTTACTCAGGGGAGAAGGGAAAACTGGGGTAGACAAAGCTGTGGATACTTTCTAGATTCAGGTCCAGCCTGACCACCCCGTGTAGTTCTTTGGGGGACAGACAAGGTAGGGCTGTGGGGAAAGGGAAGGGAGTGGAGCATAGCAAAGGGATGTAAAGATTAAGCTACCCGAGTGAACTAAAAAAAAATCCAAAGAGCCATAGTAAGAAAGTCTGTTCTCTCAGCAGACCCAAATAGGACTTTTAAGAGCAGAGAAGCCCTGACCTGTGTGGCTTAGTTGGCTGGGCATCGTCCTGCAAAGCAGAAGGCCACTGGGAGTCGATTCCTGGTCAGAGCACATACCTGGGTTGCAGGTTCGGTCCCTGGTCAGGATGTGAACGAGAGGCAACTGATCCATGTTTCGCTCTCACATCCCTATTTCTCTCCCTCTCTTGCTCCCTCCCTTCCCCTTCTCTCTAAAAATAAATAAATTACGTCTTTCAAAAAATAAACAGGAAACTTATGCAGACAGGAGGGAAGCCCCCTTATGTCTTAGTGGACCTAAGAAAAGGGTATTTCTGGCGGGTGACCCTGTTTATAGGCCCTGCTCCTCACCCCACTGTGGAAGAGATGTCAGACGCTGCTGGCGACACGCACATGCCCCGCTCGCTCCACGCCGACACGAGAAATACACTCTCCTTCCCCAAAACTGGGGCAAATTGTTGAGAGAAACGTAAGTGTCTTCTTCAGGAGCAGGAAATCATCTATCATTTGGACTTTGAGTTGGAGCACCGCTAAGAAGAAAGTTGTTCTTTCCAGTTCTGCCTGCTAACCCAGGACTAAAGCCTGCTGTTGAAAGAGATGCTTTAGAAGTATCTGGATGAGAGATTAACTCTACAAGAGGCAGAGGAAATCGCCTATTTCCCCTTGTCCAACCCACTCAGCTCAAACCACCCCCAACTGTCAGTGCATCTGAAATGAGAGGAAGTGGCTAATTTGATGACCAAGAGCAGTGCAGACCATGAAGGATGTTACGATACTCGTGTGTCTCGTTACAAGCACATCAGATGCGGGAATTAAAAACAAGCACCAGCCGTGACAACTGACTCAGAACGATCGGGCTCTGATGCTCTGGTTGCCACGGCGTTGGAACGGTACTTCTTTACCAAGTTGGACCTAGACACACATGTCAGTGGTGGGTAAGGCCTCCCAGCCTTCCAATAGATGAAGGAGCATCGAGTTCTGAACTCAGCCAAAGGACGGTCATCTGTTAGTGGGTGCCATGTCACCCTGGAAAGAGTTGCAATCAGCAGGCCACCAGCAGGCATTCTGAGATCGGAGGGAGTTGGGGCCTCTCCTGCACGGGCCCACCTCCCCTTGCCCAGGTAAAGGAGCTCAGCAGGATGACCACAGCGAGGTCAGTGCCAGTGATAAGAGAAATCATGCCAGGGAGGTCATTAACATTGCCCCAGCAGCCACTCACCGATGCACACACTGGAGAACACGAAGTACTTTTCACATCAAGGCTTCGGCATGGGGCTTACCGCAGATGTGCTATGGAAGAGTCAACCCAGCTTCCTGCCCGATTTTGACGTATTACCTGATGCCCGTGTGTGGAGGGCATCGGTGGCTCTTTTTCTGTGACTGAAGATGAGGTAACAGGTTTTCTCCTTGCGCAATGGCTCCCCCTCACTACAGAGGCAAAGAGTGGGGTTCTGACCCCAGGAGCCACTCTGGTATTTGCCGTCCATGTGCAAAGAATGGAAAAACTTCTTGTCTGCAAACATTGGCCTCCCCTGCTTAAGCAGTGTGCTTCTCCAGAAAGATGTGTACTAAACTCCGCCTCTTGACAGGCAATCCCTGTTGTGAGATTTCATTTTCGTCATATTGAGCACAAAAGCAGATAAAATGCGTGCAGGTTTTACGCTAACCGACCCGCTCCCCTTAAAACACGCTGAGACCACACACTTCTCCGGGTTGTCTTCAGCTGCTGAAGACTAAATCTGTGCCCGTAGGTGGGAAGTGGCTGGCTGCTATTACCCCAATAGCTGATGATTACATTTCTGCAGTCATTGTTAAGCCTCTTAAGTTTCTTCTTCACTGTGGGAGTGTTTAGCATATCATTTGCTAAAAACTACCCTCGGTGTGCCCCAGGTGAAGTCAGATGTGATAGCGCGTTCTCGGGGGATTATCCAGGACTGAGCCACTCACTGAGCGACTAGCTCAGCCTCACTGAGCCTGTCTCCCCATACCTGAGCCCTCATAAACACCCCTCAGGGGCAAGCTGGGCCACGTGACGGATTTTTAGAACGTCTGGAAGAGTTATTGGGGGTGAGAGGGCTGTGTAAGGTCTTCCTGTCAAAGCTCAGGGGATATCATGAAAACAGGGAAGCGCTGCCTATCGAGTGATTCCACGACCCCCACTTGTGTGTGCATACCCAGACTTCTCCTTATCTGCTTTTATTTCAAACAGAGGGGTGTGCAAGGGCGCTGAGTTCAGATATGTGTTTTGCTCCCATGCAAGCTTCAACTCCCTTTTCTGACATTTTCAGGCCACCGAGAAGCTATCTACGGCTGGACCGAGAGTCATGTTCAAAGCCTCTCCAAGGCGAGTCCCGGAAGACCGAAGGCCAGCAGAGGACCAAGCCGCCCAGCGACAGCAAGAGCCCACAAGTGACTAACAGGTATTTAAGTGCGACTCCTTCCAGATTAACCGCCAACACGCGCCGTGTAAAATGCAGCCAGCAAAATGCTGGCTCTTCCTGAGGCAGTTCATTCATGGGCTGCAATGCGTTTTTATAGGCGGAGATTCAGACGTTTCAAGTATGAAAGTCCTTCCTTTAGCATGTGGAGCTCCCAGCCAGGGGACGTCTTTCATGACTGAGCCGTGTGTTTTATAGTTCTCTCTCTTGCTTTCCTTAAAATAGTAATCAAGAAAACAAATGAGACCTTTTCCTTAAGGGGTACCCTGAGGGTTAAACCGACTGCCCCCCCCCATGCCATGCTACACGCTCTGCGGCGGCAATCAGCACGGGTGCCAGATTGGTCCTTCAAATTAAGACAATATGCTCATAGCAAAGAGTCGCCTTGGCCATCCATCTTTCCGTTGTGATCTGGCTCTCATCGAGCTGAACTGAGGACATTTCTTGGGCCTGTGGCTGATTAAGGGTAAGTGCTCATCTCTGAGGAGGCTCTAATGATTCTCCACAGAGGCCGTGTCAGCTCGGGCCACACCTGCAGGGTCCAGCTTCTCCGTTTTCCATCGTAAAACACGGGATGTGTTCCAGAGAGATGGTATCTTTTTATCATCCAGGGGATCGCTCTGGTCAGAGTGGATGCAGCTCATTGCATACCCCAGGCTGCCTGCCAGGCCACAGGTGACAAATGGTCCCCGAGGAAGCCCCGCTGTCCTCGGGGGTGAAAAGGACACGACTCTGGGCAAACACCTGCGACTTTGATAAAAGTCTCCGTGGTCCATATCCCCTGGCCTTCTTCTAATAAAAAACAGGTCAGGAAGTGTCAAGGGGGATTTTTGAAATAAGGCCGTCCTTTATTTATCAATTCATTTATTTTTTTTCATTCATTCGATGGATACTTGAGTACCAACTATGAGGGAGACCCCAGGCCAGGAAGGGGGGCAGAACTGGGGAGCAGCCAACGCATTGCAGGGACGGACAGATATTAAGTAATGAGGAGCTCAGTACTTAATTACAACCGTGAGAAGTGTCTCAAATAAGGAGCTTGGGGTTAACATAAGAGAGACTCTGATGTTTCGAGGGTTCAAGGAAGCCTCCCCTGGGACAGCGACATTTAAGCTGAGACCTCAAGGACAAGAAAGAGAGGCAAGATCAAAGAGTATTTCCAGCCCAGGGCACCACATGTTCCAAGGGGCCGGGGCGGAAGGGCAATGCTCGGGCCATTTGAGCAGCGACGCCAACAACAAAAGAAATGATGGAGAGAGGGCTGAATGCAGGGGCAGGAATCAAATCAGGAAGGGCCTTGAGGCCAAGGCAACGAGTTAGAGTTTGATCCCAAAACCTCCATCAGAATTGGTGATTTCTAAGAAGGAAAGTGAAATGACCATTACTACCAAAGAGGCTTCCTACCATTTAGGGACTAAAAACAGTGTCACACTTTCCTGGTCAGGCACTGTCCAGGTTTGCCGTTAATGATCTCCAATGGCTCCAGCCTCCTTTCCAGGTGGTTATTTTTAGCCCTGCCCTGTAGGTGAGGAAACTAAGGCTGGCCAACGTCACACAGCTGGCTGGGTGGGGGCCAGGCTGTGCCAGGCCCACCTCACACCCCAGGTTTTTGTCTCTGGGTCAAGGGGAAAGGCTTTGCCCCCTACCTTGACTGAGATATAAAAATAGACGTATAACCTTGTGTAAGTTTAAGGTGGACAAAGTGATGATTTGATAGACATATACTTTTTAATATATATATATATGTATTAAATAACACCTCTACCACCTCACGTGTACACTGCGTGTGTTAACTATAGTCACCATACTATACCTGAAATCTCCAGAACTTACTCACTTCATAACTGGAAGTTTGTATTCCTTGACCAGTATCTCCTATTTCTCCCAGCCCCTGGCGACCACCATTATGCTCTCTGTTTCTATGAGTTGGGCTCTGTTAGATTCCAATTTTAAATGAGATTATACGACATTTGGTGTTCTCACGTAACTTCTTTTCCCATCCCTTCACAGATGGACAGCTAGGATGTTCCCCTCTATTGGCTTTCGTGGATAATGCTGCAGTGAGCAGAGAGTACAGACCCCTCTTTGAGGTCCTGATTTCGTTTCCGTTGCGTAGATACCGAGAAGTGGGATAGTTGGATCATGGACCAGTTCTATTTTCAGATTTCAGAGGAACCTCCATACTGTTCTCCATAGCGGCACTGCCAATTTATACTCCCGCCAGCAGTGCACGTGGGTTCCCTTTTCTCCACATCCTCACCAACACTTGTCTCCTGTCTTTGAAGGTAGCATTCTCATAGGTATGAGGTGGTACCTTGTTGTGGTTTTGCATTTTCCTGATGATTAGTGATGGTGAGCATCTTTCCGAGTACCTGTTGGCCATTTGTATGTCTTCTCTGAAAAACATCTATTTAGATCCTTTGGCCATTTTTTTAATCAGATCGTTTGGGGGTTTTGCTATTGAGTTGCTTATATAATTTGGACATTATCAGACATATATGGTTTGCAAATATTTTCTCCCATTCTGTAGATTGAACTTTTATTTTGTTGACTGTTTCATTGAAGAGACTATCCTTTCTCCATTGAATAAATAGTCTTGGCGGCCTTGTCAAATATTAGTTGACTACATATGTGTGGATTTATTTCTGGGCTCTCTGGGTATTCCATTGGTCTATGTGCTGACGCCATACTGTTTTCATTGCTATAGCTTTGTAATATAATGTAATGTGTGTGATGGATGTGTGATACCTCCAGCCTTGCTCTTTTTGCTTAAAATTGCTGCGTCTAGTAGGCATCTCTGTGGTTCCATTTGAATGTTGGGATTTTTTTTTTTTATTTCTGTGAAAATGCCATTGGAATTTAGGTAGGGATTGTACTGAATTCATAGGTAGCTTTTGGTAGTATGGACATTTTAATCACATAAATTCTTCCAGTCCATGAACAAGGGATATCTTTCCATTTATTTGTCCCTTCAACTTTTTTTTATCAAAGATTTATGGTTTTCCAGGTAGAGATCTTTCACGTCTATGGTTAAACTTATTCCTAAATATTTTATTGTTTCTCACGCTTTTGTAAATGAGTTTTTACATTTCTTTTTCAAGTATTTTGTTGTTAGTGTATAGAAACACAACTGACTTCTGAATGTTGGTTTTGTAGCCTGAAACTTTACTGAATTTGTTTATTAACACTAAGAGGTTTTTGACAGTGTTTAGGAATTTCTATACATAAGATTATATCATTTGTAGACAAAGATAGTTTCACTTTTTCTTTTCCAATTTGGATGCATTTTACTTTATTTTATTTTATTTTATTTTATTTATTTATTTATTTTTGCCTGATTGCTCTGGCTAGAACGTCCAGAACTATGTTGAACAGGAGCAACAAGAGCCCTTGAGTTGTTCCTCATCTTAGAGGGAAAGCTTCCCCAAAGAGAGTTTGAAAAGTGTCCGCTTCAACTCCTAGGTTTCACAGATGACAAGAGATCATGAACCTGTCACATTTCCCAGCTACTGAGACCAGGGCCTACCTGTGAGGACATGAAGAAGTTCAGGCAATCTAAACTCTCAGATATCCAGACGAATCCAGCTGCCTTTCCTTTCTTCTCATCCATCCCCACTAGGTTATAGGTCCCACAAAGGCTGGCACTGGGTATGTGTTATTTCCACCATATTCCCAGCACAGTCACCTGGTCTGTAGTACGTGCTCAATAAACCCCTGGTTGAAGATGAGTATCAGCATCAGCATCAGTATGGACAAGCCAGATTCTTAGATGGCTCATCCCCCCAGTTATGTGCGGGTCTTCATTAAATGTTAAGCTTCTCACTACAACTCTGAGAGATAAGAACATTTTGCTTTCTAAATATCGGTAACCCAAAGATACAAGGAAGCGCATGCCCCATGAGTCATCTGCTCTGGCTGACCCTTCCTCAACACAATTTCCTGTCTATCTGAGCACTAATTCAGTCTACCACGAACAAAACCAGGTGAAAGTTAGGTGACAATGGTCTAGCTGAACCTGAAGTTAAGGGACAACCCTATAGGCACTCCGGAGACCACCTCTAAGCCAGAGACACATTATCACTTCCGTCGCCCAATCCACCTCACCAGATGGTTTTAAGAACATAGAAGTTCACGGACAGACAGCTTCAAGAATTTAAAGTCTATACAATTATAAATTGGTGTTTTATTTCTCCAGAGCCTCCCACTAGGTGTTACAGCTTTAACAAAATGGACAATGTAACACTGCTCTGCCCTTCAAGGCGCTCACCATCTTGTCCACACACATAGCACGGTGAGTTTAAAACAATTTATCCACACACACAATGATATCAAATATCTTTTTAGAGGAATCCGATGTAGAACACACGGAAACACAAATCAAGTCATCTTGGATTTTGAATAGCCTCAGACCGTTTCACCGAGATAAGGATATGAGCAAGCTCCCTTTCGTAGAGGAATAAAGAATATAGGAACAGGGGCCTTTATGTGAAATTCTGTATCGGTTAATTCAGAATCGGACCACACTAAAATGGATCAGAAAGATGTCCCAGATTCCACGTCTGCCTCTTCCTTCCTGTGTAGGACCGGTCATCCCTAAGTCACAAGACCACAGACTGACGGACAGCCGTCATCAGCTGTGACACAGGCGAGGACGTGTGTTCATGAAAAGACGCTTTATTCAAAAAACAAGCATATTTGATACTTTGCCAAAAGCGCTTAAAGTAGATTGTATCTACACTTGACCTTGTGTTAAAGTGCAAAGGCAAAAATCTCTGAAACTTACAAACAAAAGTCTGGCGTTTTTTTTGGGTTTTGGGGGGTTTATTTTTTTTTGAGTGTATGCTTCAGAGTTCAGGGCAGAAAGTAACTTTCTCTGTCTCTCAGACATACTACAGCTTGAACGTTACAGGGGCATAAAATGTATTTATTGTCGCTAGCTCAGAATTTCCATCCTACTGCCTTTGAACAGCACTGGAGTTTACAAAAATAACATCAGCAACATTGCCAATGAGATTCTATAACCTTAACAGAAATTAAAGATGAAAGTCGGAAAGAAATGTAACCTTTTTAAAGTTCTCTCTATGCAAATACCATGCAGAAGTCACTGAGGACTGCGTACTCCAACATCCCGCAATATCTGAAGCAGGCTGAAAAGTCAGCATGCCGAGCTTGCTACTTCGATCTCTCAGAGATTTTTAAGTTTCCAGTCACTTTCTGTGATGCTCTATGTATCTACAACCATCATCTATTAATAGTAAACTTATTTTTTTAAGATTTTATTTATTTACTAGAGAGAGGGGAAGGGAAGGAGAATGAGGGGGAGAGAAACACCGATGTGGTAGAGAAACATCAATCGGTTGCCTCTCACATGCCCCCCTACTGGGGACCTGGCCCACAACCCTGGCATGTGCCCTGACCAGGAATCGAACCGGTGACCTTTAGATTCACAGACTGGTGCTCAACCCACTGACCCACACCAGCCAGGGCAATAGTAAAATTCTTAAGAGTCCAATACAGTCATAAGCAGAAAAATCACAAAAGTAGCTTTTTATAAAACTTCTGGGTCTATTTCCTCTTTGAGTCCAAGTCACCACTCTAGGCTTAAGCCACGTTCTAAGACAAATGACAAAAAGCCAACTCCATCCAGCTAAGATCAAAAGAGGAATTGATTAGTTCACATCAGTGAAGAGTCCAGAAAGTTCTGGCTTCGATCTTTGCTGGCGTCTCTTCCTCTGCTCTGCTTATTTCCTCGCCAGCTGCCTTCTCAGTGCGGCTCTCTTCACCAGCAGTTATTCAATTATATGTGGCTATTCTGCATTCTTTATACCACCATCCAAAGTCCCAGAGAACTCTTGAACTGGCTCGGCCAGATCATGTACCCATCCTTGAACCAATCGCTGCCTTCAGAAGGATAAGGCATCTGATTGGCCAACCGAGAAGTAGGAAGAAGAGGAAGAGAGGAGAGAAGGTGGAAATTGGGAAGAAGAAGGAGATGTCTTCCTACCTTTATCTTCCGTGCTGTCTCAAAAGTTTAGCTTCCAAGAAAGGAAATGGATGATAGATCATTCCATCTTCTGTTTCAGCATATTTATTGTCTTTATTTATTAGGAAATGGACCCAGCTTTGGAGAAGGCAAGGCTTATACCGCTGATGCCACTAAGCAGGGAAACTGTTTCTGTCCCTGCTTCATTACACATGGCAATAGTCACAGTCCGCCCCACAATGACAATGATACCATTCCAATAAATCCACACTCCTTTCCATTCACAAGCTCGCAAAAGGAGACTACAGAGCGGGCCCCGTTCATATTTTTTTCTCAGACTCTAGGAAATGATGGGAGTCCCCCCCGTGGTCCTTTCTCACACAGCAATATCTCTCCGACCCATTGCACATAAAGATCTCATGGACCGGAAGAGCAGAGCGGCCTACACTGATGTGCGGGGGCCAAAGGGTGGGGGACCCCGGAAACACTCAACTGACTCAACACCAGCGGGCACCACACCTTGTTAAAGCCCACAGTGAGCAAGTCACACACAAAAAAAGAAGATTGGGGAAAAACAGGGAAGTGCCTCAGGCAGCTAGGTTCTCTGGAGATGGACAGCTCAGATAAGAGCAAATGAGCATGTCAGGCAACTCGGCTTCATTCCTTTCTTACATTTTTTCCTTAGGGTTCTTGACTTCTGAGACAGAGAGACAAAGAGGGGGAGAAAAGACCCATGGAGAGACTCTCCTCATGCCTCGAGCCTAAGGCCCCACAGCTCTGTCATTAGATCCTTTCCTGTCCCCTGGCATTTTTTTTTTAAATTTGTTTAAAGATTTTATTTATTTATTTTTAGACAGAGGGGAAGGGAGAGAAAGAGGGAGAGAAACATCCATGTGTGGTTGCCTCTCCTGCGCCCCTTTCTGGGGATCTGGCCCACAACCCAGGCATGTGCCCTGACTGGGAATCGAACAGGCGACCCTTTGGTTCACAGGCCAATGCTCGATCCACTGAGCCACACCAGCCATGGCCCATGACATTATTTTTTTTAAAGAGGCCCTGCCTTTGTCCTTGATCTTTACTTTTTCTCTTAGATCTCTTTAGATCTAGGGGCAGAACACTGATGAAAGCATACTCCTCTGCTCACAATGTGCTGTCATTGTAACCCTGTACCAGGCCCTGTCCTCGGCGGTTTATTGCCTTGCGTCCCATTTTCCTCCCCAACCCCTAAGCAGCAGTATTAAGTGTGGTGACATCCTTGAGTTTATATGTATCCTCATGGGTAGCCATGAGTAGACATGGAGGGTAGCCTCATTCTGTGTGGACATATCTTTCAGTTATACAAATGATGTCCACAGATCTGTTCTTTTTTTTTCCATCCAGAACATTTTTAATATTTATCTACACTTCTTCTAACTGCTGCATGTCATTGCGTGGTGAGCCTCCTGAATCTGATCTCTATCCTGCCGTGATGAACTCCTAGTCACCACCATCCCCTCCACCACATACAACACGGGGAGGGCCATCCCCATCCAGACACCTCGGGGACCTGTAGGGGAGCTTCTCTGGGCTCTCCAGCAGAGGGACAGCCGGGTCATAAGGCTATAGGATTGGTCTCCACCTGGCTCCCCGTCCTGGTTAGACTAGGCGACACTCTCTGGTTCACATCACATAAATGGGAGAATCTGAGGCTCAGAGAGGCGAACTGACTGATATGCCTGATTTCACGTGGCTAGTTAACTGGCAGAGTCAGGGTTTCATGCCCAATTTTGTGACTTGCGGGTTTATAACCTTCCATTAGAACACAGTGCCTTCCATGGGGGTCTTTTGATCCCTGTATTAGAAGCCTCATGGACACAGAGGCCAGAAAAACTATCCTGTCCCTTCACCAGGCATCTGTTCCCCAGCCGACAGGGCTTGGAGAGCCCATCATGCCACAGGGGTCCAGGATCCCTAGCCTGGGGTCGGCAGCAAAGTGTCCTCAGAGGTGAGGGATGGCCCCATTGGCCAGGGGCCAGGCGAGCTTAACCCCCCCACCTCGCACCCCTGATGTGGGCAGATTAACAGCTGCCATCTGGCAAGCAGAGACTCCAGCAAAACTGCAAACCCCCCCTCTGGGTGAATCACTCGTGTGTCCAATACCAGTCAGGCCCAATGAAACTTTGATGGCTCTATTAATGAAGATGAAAACTTCAGATATGCCAAGTACAGATTAAATGGCATCTTGGTAACATGATTATCTCTGAATTAGTATCTGCATAGGGAGACAGCCAAGTGACTAATCCCGGGAAGGCTGGCAGCTTTGGACAGAAGATTTCCGCTTCCAGCCTCTGGGGCGTCCTTTATTGCATCCAAGTCATTTAACTAGGGGACACAGGGAGTGACTTCCTCTGCAGAAGTCACTCCTTTACAGAGGAGATTTAATTTCTTGATGTTCCGAGGCTGCAAATTGAGAGCGGGGTCTGTAACCAGGGAGCAGGGGAGAGGTGCAATCGTACAGGTAGGTAGAGAGCCTTGCTAGTCAAATTGGCAGAAACGGAAGGATAGGGGACATAGAGGAACACCTCAAATCCACAAGTTGCTGCCTCCTGCTTTCTTTCTACTTCCACCTCCAGCTCACTATTATCTAGTAAGTTCTTCTATGCTCGTGTTTTTCAGTACACTAGTGACATTAGTGTGCGTCATTTCTATGAGTTCAGTATTGTCATTCCCGTTTTCCATGTGAGAAAGTTAACCCGTAAACGTTTTAGTGACTTGTCTGAAGTTCCAGAGCATCTAGACTCTGGCCAGACTGTGACCCACCCTTGGGTTGTTCTGAGTCCAAAGTTAGTGGATTCATCGGGAAGCGCCACAGTCTGGCTTCCCAGTGTGAGGGAGCTGAAGAGAATTTGGGGAGGGTTCCAAAGATTATTTCCAAAGCCAATGGAAAGCCAGCCTCCATTGAGAACCGTTCAAATTTCATCCTGGAGACACAAGATGGGCGTGCGTGTTGGCGTGTGGGGTGGTTTGTGAAGAATTTGACAATGAAAATGCCTTCCAATTTAGCTGGAATTTTCTAAGAAAGTCTTTACTTGGCAACTATGAGACCTCCAGGAATCCTATTTAGACTCAAATGTCTAGAAACCTTTTCACAGTTGGATCATAAGGGGCCAAGGGCATGAATGAGTGGTATGTCACGTGATTTAAATGGTCTATTATATAAAGTTTTCTAAGTACACACCGGAAGAGCCTCCGGCTTTCTTCTTTCTCTTGAAACGCATTTCCAGGCACACCAGATAGAGGAGCAAGTACTACCTCTGAGATTCCTGATATCATGTCCCTCCCCCATCAGCGCCTATTATTATGGCTTACATTCCACACTCTTGCTAGGACTTTAATTTTTGGTGAAATCCTTGAAATCCCTTCCGGGAAAAGCAAATGAGATCACATTGTCCATTCTCCTGGCTAACGGCGTCATTGTCACACTCGGCTCCTCGAACAATCAGCCAAATTCCATTGTCCTGCTGAATTTCTTCTGCTGCTTTTGTGTGCATTCACAAACTTATTTAGTCTTCTGCCTTCTCAATGGAAAAAAATTTATAGAAGCTACCAGAAATGGCCCGTAATTGGAACTGCCTTGAAAAACGCCATGTGGAAGAATGAATAATCTTCTTTTTTGTTTCCATCTCTCCTAAATATCCTTTCTCTTTGTGTTTTGCAATACCTTTTGCACCCAGCTCTGGTTACAAAAATTGGCATTGGCCATTTGCCAGCTTGAAATGTCCTACAAAATGAATTGCTTCTTTTGTAAATAAGAAAAAACTTCGGGAAATATTGCTATGGAATACCGTGCTGGAGTTACAGCTAGCTGGGGGCATTTTCTGTGGGGGCCAAATTGGGTGGAGAGTTTGTTGTCTGCTCAGCATCTATAAATCATGATGCAGAAAGTGTGGCCTGCTTGCCTTCCTGCCTTCCACGGTCTAGCTCGAAGCACCAGGAATATCATGTCAGGGAAGGACCACACATTGCCCGTGTCGGATGGTGCTTCATTTGGGGTTAAACTTCCAAAGGACACCAGGACCAGATAGGAATTGGGACACACTTAAACCGCTTGGCTGAGGCTCAGTGAGGATGCCATAATTTTCAGGTGAATGAGTTCACTCACTTTTACTGGTTTCCTTTTTTACTGTTTAAGAAGTTAACTTATGCCTCTTAACAATTTAAATACCAATATTTTCTAATATTACTTTTGCCAGGTAACTTCTGATTTGTTCGCTCTTTATCTTCCCTCTTTTCCATAACATCCTATGCCTTTCAGGAATATATATATATATTTTTTTTTTTACATATCTTAATGGTACATCAAGGACAAAATCATAATTGTGAGATCATTCTTAAACCAAGTGGTTGTCAAAATTAACCCAATAATTTATTGCAGGGTGATTCACTTATAGGGCACATTATCATATAATATAATATTCAAAATTAGGGTCGAATGAAAAAAAACTCTATTAAAAAGATGACCATTTAAGCCAAGATTGGATCGATGGTCAATGAAAACTATATTTCCACATTTCCATGTCTGATGTGGGTTCTTTTTTTTTTCACCTTTGAAAATCAGCTGAAATAAAATAGATTATGCTGAAATATCTGGGCAGGAAGTCGCCACTAGGCGTGTGAACAAGAGACATCGAATTTCTTCATTTCACTGAAAATGCACTCAGTCAGATCTACACTGAGGAAAAAAGAGAAAGCAAGCCAAAGACTCAAATATTTAGAAAAACACCATTAAAAATGAACCCAGCTTCTAATGAGGGAACCTGAGTTAATCAATGAAGAAGGTATATATATATATATATGCCCCTCTTCCAAAGACCTTTGTAATATCAAAAAAAAAAATTAAGAAAAATCTGATTATATGTCTATCTAAAGTCAGAAGAGAAAAACATACATATAAACGATGTGGCTCTCCATAGGCACATTGAAAAAAAATAAGAGTTACTCAATATATAAATTTATGCCATAATGTTCCCTGCACAGCCAAGTACTGAACGAAAAGACAGTTACAAGAGCCTGTATGATAAAAACCACGAATATTCTTCATTTTTCTACATTATATCTTGAAGGGTGTTTCCTCTGAAGGCCAACTTTCATCTCGGGAAAGACTTCAATCTAGAAACCGAGGCCCGATATTCCATCATCTTCGGGTAAAACAGAGAAAGCGGACACAATAGTTTTAGCGGAAATTTTAACGGAGACCAATGTCACTGATGTCACTACCAGGAACACACGGGTTTGAAAGAGATGAACCCACCCACAGGCTTCACACTTGTGTGAGTGTGTGCGACTGTGTGTGTGTGTGTGTGTGTGTGTGTGTGTGTGTGTGTTAATTCCAGCATTGCCTCCAAATGAACTTTGCCACGAAAGTCTTTCTTTAGTTACTGGTGTGTTTTCGTGTTCGTATGTGGCACAGAACAGACGTCTGTCATTGGGGCCAACTACACTTGATTAAAATCTGTCAGATTTATCTTTTTAGCGGGAGCAAAGAAATATGCGTTTCCCCAGAAAGGAAATCAATGTGTCTTTATGATCGATGCCAACTGGGGAAGCTGGATGCTGTCACTGTAAGTGGAGAAGCAGAAAGACAGGGCGCCTCCCCGCCCATCACCATTGGCTGCCGACAGAACCGTTGTGAGGCAAAGCCCTGTTTAAATCTCATAATCCTTGTTTATAGGATAGACTTCCCGTCACTGACCTGATAGTTCTTACTCCACGTTGTTAAATTACAAAGTCAGTGTCCGAGGTGTCCGTCGTTTGCCTCGTTTGAGTTTTCTGAGCCGTGTCTGTCAGCCAGGGCACTGCCTGGCCGCCCCTCTGCACAGAGAGGAGTATTCCTTTCCCCCCTGGAAGGAGCTGGGGCTTCAAGGGTGGGCAGCTGTCGCACAGAATCCCCTTTCTCCAGGCAAACAGGAGGAGGGACCTTTGAGAGCAGCTCCCAGGCCGTGCCAGAGACAAACTAGGCGGCCGCTTTGTGGCATAAGCACGTCACAAAGCTCTCTGTCAGCTCGGGACCTATCCACCCACTTCCCCGGGATCCCCAACAGAGCTGTGCTGGATAGAACAGAAAGTGTCTGCCTGGCATTGTGAGCGGGTAAGACTCTCGGCTCAGAGGAGGCAGGACCAGTGCAGCGTGAGTGATGGTACCTCCATGGTCACAACCAGCAGAACCATGCTAACGCGCTGGTGAGGCCACATGGGGGTTACACGCCCACAGGTCAGTTCAGATGGCGGTCTCACTTGCCTCCTGAGTGACGTCCGTCTGTGAAGTGTGTGAGCTGTTTATGTGCGGCGAATTTCAATAACAAGTTTCTGTGGGTAGGCTCCTCTCCTAAGGAACTCTTAAAAAAATGTGTTGGCTTTTGTTTCTTAACTCATGAAACGGCGTGAGTGGGTGTGGGTGTGCTGTGTGTATTAAACCCAGACCTGCCAAAACCATTAACTGACATCACAGGCAGAAGGCCTAGCGGGGGGTTTGGAACATGCTAGGTATCCTGCACAGGTTCACTCACTCCCTATGCATCACTCCTTCCTCCAACTTACGTGTCCTACAAATTAAATAAATAAGCACTAATAAGTAACGCATTTGCCTAAAGTTCAATGCTGTCTTCTTCCCCACGCCCCCAGAATGCACCTTACCTCCCTCCTACCATCGCCAAGCTCTGCCAGAATCAGGGTTTCAGAAATAAAAATGGAAAGCTTTTTAAAGAAAATATATGAACTGTGTTTTCCATGTGGCACCCTTCTTGTGAACCATAGTTTCTAATTCAAGCACATAAGCCTATCTGATGATGATATCAATCAAGATGTCTTACTAGACATATTTTAAAACAATATCTTGCATCAGAGAAAAGTTAGAAACAAGCTGAATGTTTAATAAGGGTGATTTGTTTAAATACACTGAAGCAAATCTAGGCAATAGAACAGTTTGAAGCCATAAAAATGATACTAAATAAATAGGTGCAGTGAAAGGGAGATACCGGATTAGGTATAGAATGGACAAGTCTGGTTACAAAACGTACATGTAGAACAGGGTGCGATTTTATTTATGTGAGAGGATCTCCACCAGTGAATGGGAAAATTGACCTTTGGGGGTGTTCTTGGTTTTGCTCTGTGTATTCTAATTTTTCTCTGTGATGAGTATTAGTTACTTGTGTCTATCAAAAACCAATCGACGAAAGTACATTTTGATGGAAAACACGGTTGGGGGTCTTATCTCCACCAGCGGTGACTGTCCCCAGTTAAGCCTTTTAATCTGCTGTCTCATCAGGCTGTGCCTTGGTTTGAGAGATGCCTCGGTGGCCTCTGACCTGTCACATTGTTCTTTGCTTTGAACTCTAAACATCTGGGTGGCAAAGACCAAATCTTGTCTAATACTGTATTTTAGGGTTTAAGTATACAGAAAAACACATAAAAATTCTTCCGCTCATCAGGAGGAAGCAGGAACAACCAGTCTTGTGTGTTGAAGGCAGCACTCAACCTCATGAGCGTGGCCTACGAGAAAGCAAGGTTGACCCACGTCACCACCTCGTGTCCCTTTCAGCGCTCTGACAGACGTGGCATGCTGAGTGCTCTCAGCCACAAATGCAGATTCACTCCTTTGTGTTTTCTTCCTGCTGCGATTGGAGCTTCTTAAACTGCCCTTCGCTTCACTCCAGACATTCAATACCTTCACTGGCAGTTTTTGAAGTTCTCATTTCCCTTCTCACCCTGAAAGTTCACTGCAGATATTGAATAGAATAACCCATCCTAGGTTCTTGCCGTGGGCAACTGGGTCGATGGGGACACATTTTCCCCAAATAGGCAATATAAGAGGAGATACAGATTGGGGGCGGGGAGGGGGCGGTGGTCAGGGAGACAGCACATTTAATTTTCTAGGCATAGAGTACCTGTGAGGTATCCAAGGAGGAAATTGGATTTACTAGAATGTAGGAGCCCTGAGGGTAGGGATTTTGCTGGGTCAGTTCATTCAGTCAGACAGGCAACTTTCAACCTAACTATTGCTCCGCACGATTCCTGGACACGGAGCATTTACTGAGCGTTGGTGTTGCTAAATGCTCAGTACAAGTCCAACTGGGTGTGTGTTCCCGGGGGAATGCATGGATCTGGATCTCAGGACAGTATTCTAGGCAAATACTCAATGTTCCCTAAAATTTCCTGCGTGAGGAAACCAAAGAACATTGACTCTGGCCCCCTCCTGAAGGATAAAAACCTTACCAAGAACCCTAATGGTCTTAGGACTCTTACTACGTTTATTACTCAAGGTTGTTTACTGATAGAAGATGAGAAAGTACAAAATAAACTCTTGAAGTGGCCACACTGAGCAGAATGAATGGTAAAGGCATAGCACTGGAGTGAGCCTCTGATTTTTTTTTTTTAAATGAGACACATGTCTTTCACGTCACTAGTGAACTGGTTAGGAGAACCAAGTGCCACTGCTCAGGATGGCCGGGTTCCCCACGTACATCCAAAACTCTAAAAGGGGTTATTGCGTTCGAATGAGCAGCAGTGAGAAATGCAAAGCTCAGGTAGAAATCTGGAACAGACCTTAAGAAACAAAAAATCCTACTAGGTGATTCTGCCCCCTATAGAAGTTGGAAGCAGTCTTGCCTGAGAAGCCTGAATTACCTGCCTAGCCCTTTAAGCTACACTTCCATGAACAAATCAAATACAGATGGCCCATTACATTTATGACCCCCTGTCAATTACTCTAGATGGAGCACACATTAATTATTGAAAGATTTTCATAGTACACAAGTTTTCAATGGGTACATTGCCACAGATAATTTTAACTTTCTGATTAGAAGCCGCTCTAAGCAATTTTATTTACGAGAATTAATCTCTCAAATATAGTAAAAACGACAAAGACAGTAGGAGATTTTTTCTTTCCGTTGAACAAAGGCAACCTAGAAATCCTGGCCTCCGTCCTTAGAAGTCGGTGTTATGTTAGCATGGCCTGCAATATCCAAATGCCAAAATCTCTTGCGATCGCAGTAAATTTTGATTACGGGAGTTGTTTGTTATTTATGTCTCGAAGATAAAGATAATATTGGGAATAGCCCTCTTCTATTCGAAGTATAAATTATGCCCATAAAATATCTTGTTTTATAAACAGTAAAGTAAAAAAAAAAAAAAAAAGAACTAAACCTGGTTTAAGCTTCAAATTGTTGCATCTGCTTAAGTTCAAGTCGATAAACACTTGAGGTGCTGTGGAAGTGTTCAGACCTTTAACGGTGCCACTAGCTTTTGTCTGGCATGGCACCCAAAATCCCAGGGCCATTTAACAGTCAAAGAAAACAACACAGACCATTCTAATGAGCACATGGAGAGACACTTTGAGGAAACTCAGAGAAAAGACAGGTATTTTCTGTCACTCTGGAAGGAAGCCATTCATTCAGCAAATATTAATTGATCACCTACTATGCTCAGGGAAACTTCTTAGGTATATGGAGTGCAATGGGAAACAAAAGAAAGATCTTTGCTCCTACCAGTAGAGACTCTTATGGAATGGATCATCTCCCATAATCATCTTTGCACAAAGAGGTGGGCTGATTCACCTAAGATCGCTCAGGGAGAAGGCAGTAGAGCCAGAATAAGAGCTCAGGCCATCAGGGACCATACTCTCAACACACCAACTCCCTCACGCCTTTCCCATTTCCAACTCACCTTTTCCTGCCTCTGTGGCTTATCAGTCTGGGTCCTTGAGAAGTTCATGGACCTAAATGTAGTTAGCTGGACTTCCTCCATTAGAAGTCCTCAGTTAGGCAGAAATAACCCCTAAAAAAAACACACAACAAACAAAACCAAAAACAACCCACATCGTTGCCTGTATCTCTTCCCTCAAAAATTCACTATCGAAAGAGGGTATAGGCAAAGAATGGGACAAATGCGATAAACATCTCAGGAATGCTGATGTCACAGACCAGTGGGATAAGGTGGCGCTGGAGGCAGCGGGCGAAGGTGACACGCAACCGTTGGCTTCTTTCTCCGGCAAAAGCCAGCCCGGCCTTGAGAATGGCAATTCTCGCACATGGCAGGGTCGACGGCTGTGGTCACGATGGGTTTGCACAACAAGGAAGAAAGCAATGGCCCCCCTCCCCTAGGCGGCAGCTAGGGCTGGAACAGTACAGTCCCCAACTAGAATCGTGGAGATTCGGATATATGTATCAGGTGGAAATCACTACCAATGAGAGTGGACCGCTCTCACAGATATATTTATAAGAAACACTGCTAATAGAGAGAATTCATGGAAACATTCATGACATGTCGGTTAAATGCGGTCAGTTAATTGTGGATGTTCATTTTGCCCATTAAAAAGTGATGTACTTTTCTACCATTAGTAATAACACTCTCCCAAGTTAGTACTCCAAACTTTTTTTAAGACCTGTTTGCTCTGGGTGAAAGAGAGAGAGGGGATCAGAGCCCTCCAAGGACCTGCCTGAGGCCAGGCTTCCTGTTATGTGACACTCACCAAAGCAGCTCGAGAAGATTGTATCGTATCCATCGACCACATAGAGCCTGAAGCTCCAGGGCACAGGATGACTCAGTGGTCAATTCAGCTAAAAAGGGAAAACTGAGGACACCAAGGTGGTGGTGAGAAGGACCTCAGCCCCTGCGAGAACAGAAAATGGAATAAAGAGATGAACAACGTACAAACTAGAAGTCATCCATTTCATCTAGGATTGAACAAAGGTCCGGCCAGGTGCAAGGACACCTACCTGTGTTGTCATCACATCCCAAATGACACTGGGACTGGTTCTGGAGAGTCTGAAGCTACTGTTCTTGTGTGATTGCACAATAGAATTATCTAGGAAGCTTGAAAAAAGATAGCCTTGTCCTTACTGCATCAGAAACTGGGGGCAGAAACTGGTTTTTAACAAGCCCTATTTGGAGTGCCTAGTCTAAAATCCAGCTCCTCAGAGAGTGTTTACTTGTGGGGTCCCCTAGGAGCCTGTGGGCGATGAAGAATCTCAGGACCCCCCCCACCCAGGCACAGCAATTCACAATATCCCAGGTGACTTCAATACAGCTTCCCTTTCTTATTATACATTGATCTAATTTTTTAAAAAACGAGCGTGACATGGGCTGTTCTTGGTGAACCCATGAGGAATCCAAGTCCAAACTTCCTTCCCGTCTAATGTTCTCAATTTCCAGCCCCCTCTGATAAAGGATTACAAAAGACCCAGTTAAATGAGGGGAAACTCAATGTCTCATTGATGGGCTATCAAGGGTTTCAAGCCTTTCCAAAATTCACCTTTGGACTATCCTGGGAGGAGATGACCATTCACACACCTCTTGATGGCCAGTCATTTGTTCCAACACGTTGGCACTGCCATCGGCTACTTTTCTCTGTCCTGTGGAAGATGGGCAGTCTGTTGAGACAGGAGAGGCGGGTGTGTTAATGGGAGCCAGGAAAGGGACGGTGAGTTCTACCCTGTGCTGAAGCCTCCAACCTGTGTTTGTTCCAACCAGGCTCCCTGAGTGGTATCGGGGCAGTTTCTCCCTGTTTGTGAATGCAATGTGTACTCTTCCCTGTTTAGGGGAAGCCCTCTGGCTGGCATCTTGGGATAAAGGAAGAAGGAATTTGCTCCTCCTGTTCCAACATTCACCGCTCACGTAGGAGCCGTGTAGCTAGGGCAACACTCGGATTTTCATACCCAGCCATTATTAGAACATCCAAAGCCATTCAAAGGAAATAGAATTACTTGCAAGTCTACAAGTTCACCGTCTGTGTACATATAAAGTTAAGTTTACATGTGGGTTTGCTTCTTAGCTCTCCTTAAGAGTATTTCATGAACATCTTTTCAAACTTGCTATAGACACTTCATAACATTTTAATGCCCATATAACATTGAAATATCGATATGCTATGTATATATAATCCATCTGTATATATATATAGTTGACTTCCAATTATTCACTGTTAGAAATAAATTCTCAAAGCCAACTTTAGAAATTTTAGAGATTTGATCCCAATATTTGGCCATTATTCTTTTTTAAAAAAGGAAAAGGGGGCCCATTCTGTAGGTCTTTTCATTTTGTTGGTGGTTTCCTTTGCTGTACAAAACGTTTTTAGTTTTAATGAGGTGTCAGTTGTTTATTTTTTTCTTGCCCAAGGAAATACAGCAGAAAAAATTATTGCTAAGAGATGCGACTGCCTATGTTTTCTAGGAATTTTATGATTTTAAGTCTTACATTTAAGTCTTTAATCCATTTTGAATTTATTCTTCTATATGGTGTAAGAAGGTGGTCTAGCTTCATTTTTTTTGCTGTATCTGCCAAATTTTTCTAACACCATTTACTGAATAGACTGTCCTTGTCCGATTGTACATTCTTGCCTCCTTTGTCATAGACTAATTGTCCAGAAAGGCATGGGTTTATTTCTGGGCTCTTTATTCTGTTCCATTGGTCTACATGTCTCTTTTTATGCCAGTGCCATGCTGTTTTGATGATTATGGCCATGTAGTATAGTTCAATATCAGGTAGTGGGATAGCTCCAATTTCGTTGGCTCAGCGGTCTAGCCATACTGTTGGGAATTCTGGAAGCAATGACGAGTAAAACCATCAAGTGTACAATGATGTGTCCAATATGGCACATTTTAGAGGTTCGTTCAGAAAGACAAGTACTAGAAAGATGCACACCTCCGCTAACGTAGGTCATAGCCAGGGAGGTGGGAAGAGCCACTGAGCTGACAAGAAGGACTTTAGCCTTTTCTTCCAAAACTTTCATATTTACAGGGACAGTAAGTATATGGTCATTGGCTTGTGTTTCAAAGTTTATTTGAAAATTTAAAATTCTTTGGTCCTCAGGAATTGCTTTTTCAAATAGCATATCTTATATCAAAGGCATCTCTCCTCTAAAATAATGTATTATTTTTTTTTAAAGTGACTTTTTTTTTAAGATTTTATTTATTTATTTTTTAGAGAAGGGGAAGGGAAGGAAAAAGGGAGGGAAACATTAGTGTGTGGTTGCCTCTCATGAGTCCCCCACTGGGGGACCTGGTCCGCAACCCAGGCATGTGCCCTAACTGGGAATCGAACCTGCAACCTTTTGGTTTGCAGGCCCACACTCAATCCACTGAGCTACACCAGCCAGGGCTAAAATAATTTATTCTTTTAAGTCAATGAGGCACTGGTTAATCCAGGAGTTACTGGTTGAATAGAGATAGATAGAGGATGGATAGATGAGTAAATAATAGGTAAATAGGCAGATCGATAGGTAAATGGATGGATGGTGATAGGTAGACAGACAGATAGATAGACAGACAGATAGACAAGCAAACCTCCTATTGGCTGATCTCTTTTAGAACTACCAGTCTTAGGCAGGATGGCCAAGGCTATTTTGTTCAATATAACTGTGCATCCCCCTCAGCTCAATAATGTGGCAAAATAAATTTCCAGTGGCCTACCACTGAATCACCAAGGCAAGCACATCCCGACTCACACCAATATTTAAAGGTATGTAAAACATCATACCTGCTCCTTGAACGGAGCTGATTTAAAATCAAAACTAAATAATCTCGGTTGGGATTTATTCCCTGAAATGCCTTCCGAGGTTCGGAAATAAATGAAAGCAAATTATTTTCTAAATTAGAAACTATGTCTACAATACCTTGCTCTCAGGTTCAGTTTTAGAGGACAAGGTAGAGCTAATGCTATTTTAATGTAGTTTAGCAGATAGTGATTATGGCGAGATCTTCTTTAGTTCCCTGAGGACTTTTTCACTTAAGAACTGGGTGTTTGGGGGAAAGTGTTATAAGAGGGACTCTGGCACATGACAGAAAAGAAAATATTAACCCGCTGTGCAGCCAAGAGCTGGATTAATCTTTTAAGCAATTTGAAAAAGAATCAGAACATGAACCCTCGGAGGCCGTTCAAAGAGTCCGGGAAAAAAAGCTCAAATACTCGTAACAGGGTACTTTGGTGGATTTCTAGTTATTTGGGTCATATTGCTTCGACTCCTTAATTCAGAAGTAAGTTTTAATGTAAGTCGTTTTCTTTTTCATGTGTTTTCAAAGTAATAACCACCGAAACAGGGCTTTTAAAATATATACGTAATTTTGTGAGTGTAAAAGTCGAATGCAGTCGACCCTGCTGAGCACGGGAGCGTCTCTCTGGGAAAAGGGTGTTTAATGAATAACTTCACAGTAAAAAAGGCCTTGAAAACTGCCTCTAAACATTAGATGCGTGCTTTCTTTCTGAAATACATTAACAGCCTCCAGAAGGCTCCGAGATGCTGGCGACCCTGTTAGGCAGACTTCAGCATGTGCGCATGCTCCACCCTCCCCACCTCTGCCCTGCGCTCACTCGGCCCATCCCCTTCCCCGACCCCCACCTTCACCCCCGGCCAGTGTTTGGAGATCCTGTTGACTGGAGTGAGTTCTCCTGGAGAGAAAGATTGATAAAGCAGAGCAATCGGAGTTATTTCCTATGCATGAAATTGATTAAATGCTTCACTAAATGGCTTATAAATTTGCTTCTCATATTTCTGTCACCCACTGAAAAGATTACAGAAACTCTGCATATAACCATGTTGTATACAATACCAAATTACAAAAGGTTGTAAAAACTAATGTTTTGTTTAAAGTTTTGAGCAGGACCATATGCCTTCAGTGACCTTGAGTAAGCTATTTTAATTCAAAACATTTTGAAGAATAGAGAGGGGAGAAATATTCAACTGCTCCATGGGCCAGATGTGCCGAGCGGTGGGGACACCTCGGTTAATTCTACGGAACCTGCTCTTTCTTCCAAGGGTGTGGGGTCCCCTCCTGCCCACGCCTGTGTCTCCCAACTTGGGAGCGCATGGAACGTCGACAGGCGTACATTTACAAAGGAGGGGAAAACACAGCTCTCAGACCTCCCAAAGCTGCGTTTGCTCTATTATTTTTAGTTCAGAGACACCTCGTAATGAGTTCGGAGTCTTGCACAGACTTGTAGGACTCTGTAGAAAAGATGACAAATATTAGCACGGGTAGTGGGGGTTGTTTTATTTTTAGGTCGTCTTGTTGGTTTATTTTTTATCTTTCCACATCTTCCAGGCAAATTCTCTTCTCCCTTCCATGTGAGAATGCCTTCCAAGTGTTGTGTAACCAATGGGGGGTGGGGGGGGGGACGGGTTTAGCAAAGACGCGATTTATAGGCAAACATGTGACCTACAGATGTTACTGGGAAAACTAATCCCTTTCTTAACATGGCCTGAAAAGTACCTTCAGTGCTACGGGAAAATGATATTCTTTCATAACGTTTATAAGACATCATGTCCCCGGCAAGAATTAGCATTTGGCGTTAACGCACAGCCCTGGCAAACATTTCCAGAAGAGACGTGGTCCAGCTAGAGACGTTCTTCAGGTCCGACAGGCCTGACCTCTGGAGTGCACGTCACAGTACCCTCTCACCTTCAGGAGCGGCCAGCCTGAGAAAGCAGGTGCTGGCCACAGCCGCAGCGCTCTGGAACCCAGGGAGGGGGGCCGTGACCAGGGGCTGTCAAGGAGGGGAGGGAGGATAGAAGGAGTTTCCAACATCAGCCGAGGTACACATCTGCCTTCCTATGAAGTTTCTAGGTACATGCAAGGAGTTACAATGGAATGATCTCTCCTTTGTGAAAACACAATGTAATCTCACTAGTAGAATCCAGGTTTGTTTGATTTGTCTTTTTTTTTTTTTTTTAATGAGTACCTGTTCTGGGAGCTATGCCAACAATTCAGGGATGATTCAACCAGACCATCAACAGCTGGACGACTTATTTAACTCTTTGGTGATGTTGCCTGGACCTTTTTGATGGCTTCAAGCCACCACATAATTAATGTTGACGCCAGACACCGAGGGTTTCATAAATGATAACAAAGAAAGATGTTCCTTATTATACAGCACGGAGAATAACGAGCTTCTACCCGCCGGTGTGTGCCATCTTAAAAGAATTGAATCCCTGTTTCTTCAATTCTATTCCTCAGAGTACACCATTGCTTTACAACATTGCTCTTTATAAAAGGATTTTACTGATCGAATGGGCATCCCTCTCCTAGTGTTACAGGCCAGCACTTCAAATGATCCGATTTAATTCAGCGTAACTTAGAGTTTCTGACTTGACCCCGGACATTTTTTTTTTTAATTATGATTAAGGCTCAGAACCTTGGAATTGTGCTCTGAATCACTCTGAGAAATGCGGACTTAAATCTCCGGCACGTCTGGCAGATTCGTCTACCTCTTTTGAAAGTTTTGCAAACTCAGGGATGTCCCTTCGGTAAGATTCTCAGCCAAAGCCAGAGAAATCCCTAACCTCAGTACAAGAAGGACTTTGTCGCCTGTCTCCCTGTGATAAGCCAGCCCTGGGCCACGCACGTTTGGGCCACTTGCGTGTTCTGTGGCTATTTTTGCTTTAAGTCAACCTCACCAATCAATACAAGAGCCTGTGGGCGTTGAATGCCCAGGCAAATAACGTACTTACAGTTATTAGGAAGGACATGCTTCACCTACATTGATTTTTCTTACAGATTCTCTTTTGTCTTTGAAGATTACCAACAAATCCACTTTCCCTTTCTATTTTTAATAATAAACTAGAACCATATTTATTCTTCCCTTTCTACAAGCAAAGTCACTCAAGCATTAAGATCACTCAGGAAGGCCCTGGCCAGGTGAGGTGGCTTAATTGGTTAGAGCATCGTGTAGATACGCCAAGGTCGAGGGTTCGATCCCCGGTCAGGGCACATACAAGAAGCGACCACTGAATGCATCAATAAGTGGAACAACAGATCTCTGTTTCTCTCTCTCTCTCTAAAAATCAATGAATATATATAAAACAAAAGGCCCTTTAGGAAAATCCGGCAGTGTGCAAGCGAATGAGAGTGATATGATTGTAGAGATGAGCTTGGATCTACTGTCACTTAATGTTTTAACTAAATCATTTGCACACTTCAGCCTCCGAACTAGTGTGAGTAACAAATTACCCACGAGGAGACTCTGAGGTGACAGATCCCTGAGTCACAACCCTTTGGCAAAGGCCTTTTGCTCTATGGCCTTGGTTCCCAAAGGACACAGCACAAACACCTGGAGGCTGTGTTTGAACCCAGATCTCTGAGCTTCACCTGTCCCCCCCCACACACACCAGTGTCTGTCTCAGCTGGTCTGGGGATGGGGCCTGAGAACTGGCAATTCTCATGGGCTGACCTTCCTGGTCTGGGACCCCTCTCTGGCAATTACAGCCGAGCACAAACTCCCTATGCCACCTGACCAAGTTACCTGCAGCCTTTGCCACCAATACGCACCCATAGCCCACCCCAGACACCTGACATGGAGTCTCTAGGACGGAGACTCAGGACTCTGTGTTTTTAACAAACTCCCCAAACGATTCAAAACATCCAGGTCTGGGCTACCTCACAGCCAGACACGTAGGGCTGGCCTTTGAGATCAGGCTCTGTGTACAGGGCGTCTCCTGACTCCGGGCCTCTTCAAAGGGCCAGAAGGCTGAAGCCCCGTGAATGCCTCATCCAATAACTTGTCCGGTAATTGGTATATTGATTGCTAATGTCATCGTGTTTTAGTATATATAAACCCCTCACTCTATTACACAGGGGGCCCCCACAATCCAAAAAGTCATTGTTTATTCATCGGGACGCCCACACTGGCCCTTGTCAGTTGCTGCTGGAGGGCTGGCTGATAAAAATCAGCAGATCATTGGACGCTCACATTCTTGACATGACTGACCCATGACATCTCAGAGGGCAGCCAGGGAGCTTGTCATTACAGCACAATGCTGGCCTTTCTTCCTCCTTATCTAGCCCCAGATGACTTGGAGATTTTTATTAACTCATTAATGACTGAAGATGTCATTAGAGCCAGTAGAAGGCCCTTTTTTTTTTTAATTTTTTTTTTTTTTTTAAGTGGGAGTAAGTGTACAATTTGCTCATGGTGGGAGAGAGTGAGCTCACTGATGAAACAGCTAAGACAAACCAAGGGGAGAGACTCTTGTCCTTTATTAGAATTTAAAATCTGGTTGTGACAAGAACCGGGATTGGGAAACCGCAGACAGAATTACCGCATTGCTTCAGAAATACATCGGGTCTTATTGGGTAAGGAAATAGCAACCCCTACAATTGGGCAAGTTTGATTGTGTGGTGGACCCAATCTTTCCAACCTCACAGCTAAATTTTTTTGTGTTTTTTTTTTTTTTTAATTTGGAATAAGGCTAGGGAACCTCTAAATGTTTCTTAACCTACACCTTCATTAAATCATATCTTGTTTCTGCCTGCCTTTAATTTTCACATCTGCAGAATTGCTTTTAAAAATCAAATTAGATCTTTTGAAGGCACTTACATTGCAACAACCTTATGTTTTTTTAGATACTCTTGGGTTTCAGGCTTTTCATCTGGGTTGTGTGTCCAATTAATGGAGTATCTCAACGAAGCGCTAATCATTTCGAAAACTTGAGAATAGAAAAAGCCAGCAGACTATTTTCATTATAACTGATTGGATTGAGAATAAGCTACAGAGGAAATGTTCAATAATTATGATAACTTTTTTTTAGATGAGATTACAAAAAAAAAATTGTCAGTCCTATAAGGTGCTTTTCATTGCAGGGAAGTCTTTGAAGTCTGCTTCGGTTGATTTCCTTTTCGGGGTTCAGCCTCGGGCATTTCAGAAGGCTGCTTAGTGAGTGGGTTTACACTGATTTTATCAGCCTGCATAATTCACTTGGCAAAGAAAACGTCTATTATTAGATGTATCTCCCATGTTACTAAGTGTTTACGAAATTTTACTATTGTCAAAACACATTATAAATTAACGGATCCTCATAACACACGGAAAAACTACTCCCCAGAAGAGAATATTGCTATCTGAGGACCAGAAAGATTTTTGCCCAAGGAAATGACTGTCAGTCAACTATGACCAACATTTAAATACGCTTGAAGCCTAGTTTTATTCTAAAATCACCTAATTATAGCTTTCTGTATTTATTTGCCTGGTGGAAAATTTTCTTCATTAAATATTACGTTCTATAGAATCATTAGTTAATACTTGTAGATTAATTAAATACAGTAATTTTTATCTAATTCAGTAATAATGGTATTAAAGTTTTGGGTTTGTTTTTTTTTTACCTTTCTGTACATGATGCCAAACATCCAGATAAAACCTGGGAGAAAAACCCAGATGTCTCTAAAGATCCAGATGTATGGTGTCAAGTAAACAAAACATTAAGGATTTTTACTAATTTTTTCCATTTTCGTGCAGATGTTTGGTGTCATATAAACACAGTCTGAGTCTGCTCAATCATAATCACAATGTTCTTTAATATCATTTGCCAATATTTGAATTCCTTCTTCACCAAATTATCTCTAAAAAATCCTCCCATTTAATTCATTTAAGGTGGGGGTAGGGGTGGAGACAAAGGATTTTTTTCCCCCAGAAACAAAAATTATAATGCCCAGTGGACTCATAACACAAGAACACCACTCAAAATGGTGCCCGCATCCCTGTGTGGAAAAACACTTCCTATCAGCGTTTTTAAAGGATGAAGGATAATTCAACTTAAATGGTTAAAATGGCAACTTAATTTTAATTGACATGCATATGCTCATTTCCATTCTAGAAAGTAGTTCCGGAGAATAACAGGCTCCGGAGGGTAAGTGAGGGCCCTGTTCTCAGTGGGATCTTTTCCCAACTTAGTCACTTATCACTAAATCCCCCAAGAGATGACCCTTTAGCAAGAGTTTCTCCTCCGGTGACTTGGGGTATGTAGAAGCCCCGGCCTGGGGCTTTGAAGACTAGGTGCTGGGCCCTTGCAGTTCCATTTTCTAGCTGTGTGACCTTGAGCCAGTCACTTGAGCTATAAGCCTTGGGACAAAGAATCCTGCCCCCAGGGAACCCACGGATCTGATGAAAGAACTTTGGAATGGCAAGAGGACGCAAATATAAAATCATCACTAGTATATAAAACACTCTATCCTTAACTGTATGCATAAGTATAATGTGAATATTCCTATGTAAAAGCATCCTTGGTGCTAATATGGAACCCAAGTGCACGAGAGAGAGTCACGCTCAGAAAGATCTGGTCGAATACTGTTTACAAGTTATATCCGGGAATGACTGTCGTTGCTGGTTGCCAAAACAATACCAGGCTCTGCTGCCTTGTACTCCTATGCCCCGTGCACTTCTATGCCCTCGCTGAGTGGAGAAATCGCTTTAGGAGTGCCCTCTTTGGGGCAAATAAATAGAGTCATCATAGTGCCCATTGACTGCATCTGTACTCTGATAAGCCCCTTTTGCCAACTTAGACCTGAATTTCTGGCCAGCTGGTGGGTTGTCACAGGCTCTCCTGGCCAAAGGTAAGGACTCAAACTTTCGCATGTAGCACTTCTGTGCTTCCTAAATACTCAGACAGACCTCGTGACTCCTACCCAGGGAGGTTGCTCTCGTGCAGTTTTTTGCTGCTAGGTAAACGGACGGCCGGGGAAGTTATCGTCAAAGAACAGGCCCACCTTCCACCTCATGATGTGAAAGAGTTTCCTAATGAGAAAGGAACTCACGTGCTTGTAAAATTCTAACATGAAAAATCATCCACGTTATATATTTTCTGTGCCACGGCTCCAAGATGTTTGGGAAAACAACCTCAAAACTTTTGAGTTCTCTTTTTAAGCTACGGAAAGGTTCTTGAAGTACAAAAAAGGACCTAAAACTAACGACCAGAAGACAATCTGGATTAACTTTTTTAAAAAGCGACAGTGTCAGTAAAGCTACAGTAAGCAAAGCTCACACATTAAGAGTTGTTTTTCAGAGTTTAGTCTGACTGGGTTTTGGTTTTGGTTTTGTTTTTGTTTTTTTTTCAATTATATAACTGTAGAGAAGATGGGATGGATAACCAAGTCTGAGTTCTTCAAGTCAGCGGAGTCAGAAATCGCTCATTAGCCTGTCGCCGCATTTGAACACTTGCTTTGAAGAGCCAGAAATCAATACAAAAGCAAAGCGTAATAATAAAAGGGAAGATTTCCACCATCATAACAGGGAAAGGTATGTGAGCTAGAAGGAAGTACAGTACAGAAGCCCATGACAAGTCATGATAAATGGGTCGTTATAAAATTCATGTTTAGGCAGCACCAGGCCGGGGAGAGGACCATTTGTCAAGGCAACACGAGGCCGCTAATGAGCCCTCATTGCATATTCATGTCTGCGGTGTTTCTCCTCTCCCTCCCACCCTGAACTTGAGCCTGGAAATATCTCCAGCTCAAACTGAAGCTCAGCTTAGACCTTCTTCCTCTTCTTCTTCTTCTTCTTCTTCTTCTTTTTTTCTTTATTTGTTATGTTGCGGCAATTACATTGCACAAGCGCGGCCCAAGATTGATGCTCTGATCCGTAGTTCAATTGTAAATTAGAATACACACCCCCCTCCAGGGACACACGGCCCCTATTTGTGTTTAAGAAAAAAGCCCCATCATAGACTAATAGCTAAAGTTCTCTCTCTTTTACTGTCTGGCAATTAGTCTGATGAAATGGCCTTTTTTGTGTGTGTACCCTGGAAGTGTAAACCGATATCATAATGAAGTATATGATGTTTATTCTATTATTTTCACCTTGCCGGGTATGCAGGAATGCATAAGTAATGGCTGCTTTGTGTGCTACGTGTACTGATTCACACGGAAACTATTTCTTAAAGACGTAGTGCGTGCTTTCCGGGGCTTAACTGAAGCAACCTGTCACTGTGGGCAACCCCCCCCCCCCGCCCGCAGAGGACTCTCTAACTATAGAAAAGAAACATAAATTTCGGGGAGGGATGGGTGGGAGAGCAGGATTCTGACATTCGGAGCCATCTAGCTGCTGGGCAGCTCTGGGGTGGATGAGGTAACAAAGGACAAATGGCAACAGCACTCGGGATCAGGGTCTTGGGGTGACTTGGCGCCCAGGGAGATTCCAGCTGGCCATAATGTGTCCTTCATCTGCCCAAGCAGCCGTGGAGCACCATCTCAGACTCTAGTATTGCATGGTTGAAATCAGCCCTACACAGTGGATTATATGGCCATTTTTTAAGTGTGTTGCAGCACCCTCCCCCTCCCCCGCCCTGCAAAAGTCTTAACTTTTCAAGATCCAAAACTTTGATCTCATAACTTGACAAGAACGCATTCTTTAGCTTCTTCCACGCACCAGCTGACGGAGGCTGTGACCAGTCGGCCAAAGAATACAGTCACGTGTACCTGGTGCATTTCCAAAGCGGTTGATGATGTTCTTCTGCGATATTTTCATCTCTGTTTTCTTTGTACTCATGGGGCTGTCGAGAGAAAATGGACAAAAAAGGGTCCCAATTGGAAATAATCTGGTTTGGGCCGCCCCCCAAACACTTCCAGAGAGTGCATTGTCTGACCCCATCCAGCCTTCTCTTCCTGAACATAAACCTCATTTGAGTTTTTAGAAAATCACTGTTATGGCCAAGGATCTCACTAATTTCTTAATACTGAACTGGATGTGCACTTTTAAATTGGTTATAGTTTTCAATTATATTTTAAAGAGAGGGTCTTTTGTAACACATAAAGTATGTTTACATTTCTTTCCAGCCACTCTAGTCACTTCCTGGTTCAATGAAACCTTTGGGAAAAGTCGATTACTATATCCTGGAAAACGATTGTAATGTTATAAAATTTCCAAAAATGATACCAAATGAGCTATCCAGAACTAGTTTAGGAAAATCCACTCGACGCCTTTCTTGCTAAAAATCAAAATTTTTTACCGGTCTTAATTTGGGAGCTGACCTCCTCTTTAATTTTTACGACGTTGAACTGCTGTGTAAATTATAAATCTGCAGCATAATTAGAAATGTTTGAACGTCTGGCTGCCACGTTGCAGCCATATTTGAAATACATTATTGTCAACTTCCAAGTGACATTGAGCCTAGGGAAGCCTCCCCTACATTTATAGGACTTAGTTGTCACTTTTTTAAGAGAATATTTATTCTATAACAATAATTAATGTCTCATGTTTACAGAGTGCTTCATAATTTTGGAAGTTGTTTCATATAAATGACATCATATAAGTAATCCTGCGAGGTAAATGAGGCAAATAATTTTATCATCATTCTGAAGTTAAAGGAGGAGTGGGAGGAATTGAGGCCTGGGCCTTTAATTCCAAAATCTGAGCTCCTTCTGGCAGGCAAAGCTGCCTCATCACTACCTACGTATTCACCATAAGCAGCCGCTCTGCAAAATTTCACAGCTCTTTCCATAAACAAGTCTTGTGATCTGGGCGAGATGGACATGTGAGTGTAAAGAGGAACACACACACACACCTTGATAAAACCTTCAAAGAAAGAGATGGAATTCACACTGCCGTGTCGCCCACTGACCTCAATGTAAAATAAACCGTCTACATTTGATCACAAACATATGTCTAGACCACGTAGGTAGCCACAGAGTGGAAGAAGTTATCCAGATCATTCAGATCTGAGGGACAGGTTGAGGACCAGTCTTTTTAAGAGACGTGAATCTGCCCTGGCTGGTGTGGTTCAGTGGATTAGGCACCAGCCTGTGAACCAAAGGGTCACCGGTTCAATTCCCAGTCAGGGCACATGCCTGGGTTGCAGGCCAGGTCCCCCGTTGGGGGCACGTGAGAAGCAACCACACATTGATGTTTCCCTCCCTTTCTACCTCCCTTTCCCTCTGTCTAAAAATAAATAAATAAAATCTTAAAAAAGAGAGAGAGACGTGGGTCTGTATCCACGTTTTCCAGAGATTTTGCTGAGTGTTTTTAGCACGTGCCTCTCCCAGACCTTTGTGCATGCTGATCCCTCTGCATAGTCTATGAATGTTACCTATGTCACATTCTTTCATTGCGTGAACTCAGTCCTGACCAACAACCTAGGATCAGCTCAAAGATCACTTCCTGGACATGGCTTCTGACTTCTATCTCTATCCCCATTCCAAACACCTTTTTGATTTTGATTTGATCTCCACCCACGAACCTACTTCATCCCAGTAAAGGCCTTTCCCAACTTGAAGCCAGGTACAAGAGGATTTGGATCTAGAATCCAGAAGATACACACTCTTTCCAGGGGGTACTAGACCTGTCTGCCGAAGTGCCTCCCACTTCCAAGGTTCCCAACACATCCAAGAGCCACACTCAAAGTCCTGAGGTTAATGAAGCAGCTCTGGGCTATTCTTTGCAAAGGAATGGCCACCACTTTGACAAGGAACAGACAGCTGACCGTGGTTTGTCCCTTGTTGGACTGACCTTGAAATGACAACGACACCGGATAAAACATTCAATGCAGAAGCCACTGGTGTAGGCAAAATCAGAGGCAAAAGTCACACTAGCCATAATTTCCTATGAAAAACCATTCCTGCTTGAACTTAAGAAAAAAAATAGACTACAGAAAGGAGCCCAAAACAAATGATGTATACATATGTCCAAATCCCAGATATGGCATTTACCTAAACTTGTAAAGGAAATGAGGAAATGGGTCATTATTTCATTCATCTGTCCATCATTGAATAATTTATTCAATACATACTTACGGAGCCTTGAGGTGATCACAGCATTGCTGCCTTTACAGAACTCACAGTTTAATGAAGGGACACAAATATATAGTCACACGCCATTGAATATAAGATGGCATGCTGTAATACACGCAGGAAGTATCAGTAAGCACGCAATGGGACTCATAGTGGGAACTTGATATAAACAAGTGCTTCCATTTGGAAAGCCTTAAAATAGAAGCCTAAAGAATGAGATTATAGCCCTGGCTGGTGTGGCTCCAGGGATTGAGTGCTGGCCTGGGAACCAGGGGGTCGCCAGTTCGATTCCTGGTCAGGGAACACACCTGGGTTGTGGGCTGGGTCCCAAGTCAGGGGCATATGAGGGGTAACAGATCGATGTATCTCCCACACATCAATGTTTCTCTTCCTCTCTTTCTCCTTCCCCTTCCCCTACCTCTAAAAATAAATAAATAAAATCTTAAAAAAAAAAAAAGAATGAGATTATAAATGAAGATATAGAGGAGGGAGGAAGGCATTTCTGGAAGCAGAGTGCGCAAAGGCTCTGGAGTGGAACACAGCCAGCAAACAGGTCTGCGTGATTGGACCACGAGAACTGAAAGATGGAATGTGATGAGACCAAGGACATACGTAGGTAGGTCAGGAGCATGTAGGGCCTTGCAGACCACAGGAGGAATGTTGGATGCCACCTGAAGTCCAGTGCAGAGCAACTAGGCAAGAGAGGCCCATGATCATATTTTTAGTAAGCTAGATGGTGATATTGCTGTCATAGTTTGAATAAGGAAACTCAGTTTGTTCATAAAGAAACACACAATGTTTTATTTGTCTAGTATTTGGCTACCAATCATGCTCTAGGGAACCACTTCCCCTTTACTTCTAGAAAATAGAGACCTCTATAACCCATGTCCTATGAGCACCAGCACCCGTTCTGCCAGTGATGAGTGGGAAAGATCTGTCACATCAAATATGGTATCAAAGAGCTTTCGAGCCAGCTCTAAGAAATGACTGCTCTTAGGATAGCAAACTGTCTGCTAGTGTCCTAGGCAGAGGTAGAAGATATTCTGTAGGCTCTGCATGAGATGGAACAGGAGCTGGTCCACAGACCCCATAAGTCATCATCTTGAAATGCTGACCAATGCTATATGACATGTTCTTGAGTCTCTTTCCTACACCCCTTGATCTGGACAGGACCTACCCCCTCTGTACCCTCCACCCCTGTTAGAGCACTCTGTGGTCATGCCTTGTTAATGGCCTTGTTTCTGCTCAGCAGTAAGGTCCACAGAATAGGAGAGGCTTAGTGACTTATCTCATTGACTGCTTTGTTGCTAATGCCTGGTACAGTGCCCGGCACTTGTAGGTGCTTAGAAATGTTGGTTTGTGTCATACATATTATGGCATACAACACTCTGGGTTGTAAGTGTTGGTCTTTGTCTCTTTCTGTGGGTTCTTTGAGAGCACAATGTCTTTGTATCTTCATTTGGCACCTGATATAGGATTGATTGATTTTTTGAGTCATTTCATGTATGGATAAAGCAATTAATACAAAGGATCTTTATTAATTCATGCAACTCTCCCTCTTCCTTAGTAAGCCACAGGATGTATAAAACTACAGTATCTAAGAATCTTACACACCATCAATAGTCATTGCTGAGAGTCGATCTCTTAATAAAGGGGGTTAATGCATTCTTACATATTAATACCCACCCCAAAAGAGAATTCATGTAACTGTGTAAAGTCCAAATAAGGTCTCTGACTGGCTTAACAGTATTTAACCAATTTCCTAATGTTGATACGGTGCTGTGGTTATGTGAGATGTTAATTTGGGGAAAAACTGAGTGAAGGGAATTAGGGACCTCTCTGAATTATTTTAACAAGTTTCTGTGTGTCTTAAAATATTACAACATTTTCATACATTTTAATGCATTTTTTTATTTTTATAGTCATAGTTTTTATGTTCATATATATTTCGAGAACATTTCATAGTAATTTTCGAGAAAGAAAAATGGCAATGGTTAATGGGGGCATCGTTAGCCCACAGTTACAGGAAAGGTAATACCCTAGTTCTGAGCACTGTTCTTCCAGTCTGGTTGGGTTGGCATTTAAGATATCTTGGGAGAGGAGGGCAATGTCTGCCTGATTCGAGCATAGCCTGGAAAAGATGTTTCCAAAAACAAAGTACCCGAGAGGCTATGATCTTATCGTCTCTTTCCCTTTTATCCTAACTCAGGTCAATAACAAGTATTTCTGCTGTTTTCTACTGAATCCAAGTTTTGGAAGCAGAGGGCAGTTACAAGTGACAGGGAACTGCTGGTGTGAAATTCAAAAGAAGCCACAATGCCTTTAAACTTCTTTCTATTTAGCATTGTCTTCTTTTTTATTTTAAAAAAAAAAATTCTATTTATTTATTTTTAGAGAGAGGGGAAGGGAGGGAGAAAGAGAGGGAGAGAAACATCAACATGTGGTTGCCTCCTGCGTATCCCCCACCAGGGACCCAACCCGCAACCCAGGCATGTGCCCCGACTGGGAATTGAATCGGTGACCCCCTGGTTCGCAGGCTGGCGCTCAATCCACTGAGCCACACCAGCCAGGGCTGTCTTCTTTTTTATTTAAAAAAAAAGTCAGTTTTAGAAAGAGATGTTTTCAATAAATAAGGTTGGTGTTTACGCTCCAACAGAGTTATCTGGGGTTTTTAAGTCATATGTTCAGAAATCCCACCCTGTCAATTGCATGGATAACAATGTGGGTCATAACCTCAAAAATCTGAAGCATAGTAGGCGATTTTTCTACTATTGGGAGATCTGAGAACTGCCAACAGGAAATCCATAGGCAACTAGATTAAGCTAACATTTTAGTTTAGCTTAAACATGGAACTTCAAGGAGAACTCCTTTGGCATCAAAAAACCTGCACATTCCAATAACGGTCCAGTTAATAAGCTTCCCATAATCCAGATGATGAAAATTATGTACAAGCCTGCAGAGAATACAAACACCAAGTCTAATTCAAAATATGAATGGCAATCCCCATGATCTTCCTTCTTTTTTCCGCAAACTGCATGCCCTTGAGTAGGTACATCTCAGAAGTATACCTGCTCAGAAGCCCCTGCAGCTTTGTTTTAATGTGAAGCTGTTTAAATTAAGTTTTGCTCAGGGGATGGTACTGCATCATCATCTTAGCGACCCATAGGCTTGTCCAAAAGAGACTGTGAAGGATGCGGTGTGATAGCTGGGTTCAGGGAAGGAGTGCCTCTCTGGTTGCTAGGCAAGCTCATGAGAGAGGGGCATCCATCTTTACTTCTGCTGGATAAACCACAAGCTATAAAGACGGAGTTTCACTTAATAAAGGCAAGGGAGAGAAAAAATGCAAGAATTTTTTTTTTAATATTTGGCTTATTGATTCATGAATCAAAGAAGAAGAAACGATAATTACCTCTCGTTCTACCAGAACTGAGAGGTTCCTTCCACACAGCCTTTTGTGTGGAAGGAACAAAGCTCTCCTCCAAAGAAAATTCACTTTAAAACATCCCAAAAGAGATAAAATACCCGCAAGATTCGGCAGCTCTTTAACGCTTGCCATGGGCCAAGTCGTGCAATTAGAATCAGTCACTTTAAGTGCGGAAGTCGTATCATGCTAATAGATCACTTTATAATGTAGGCAGTTTTTAAAAGTCGTAGTTAATTTTCCATTATCGCTGTACTGAGTGCTGGCTGTGTCCATCCAAATTCTCAAATCCAGAAAGGGAGGTGACGATGTTCCAACCACTGCTCGCTGAGACGTCGGTCAATCCTGGTTTTCATTCCCAGAGACCTGAATTAGAACTCTAAAGTGGACCCCATCTCAACTTTCTCCCTAAATGTGTTTATTGTTATTTCCAACCCGAATGAGGAGGGCTCCTTTGGTTTCTTAATCATTTCATTTCAAAAACATGCAGATGGAGCCCAAAGCTCCGATGGAGTTAGGGGGCGGTGTGCACGCGCAGGCGCGCGTGCGCATCTGCTCACGCACTCGTGTGTGGTTTTCTTTAAGAAAACAAAATGAACCATAAAATAAGCCTTTAACAGTAACCTAAGAAATAAAACAAAATCATTTACAACACATGGGATTGTTGCAGGATATGTCAAGATTAGATGGTTTAAGGAAGCTCTCCTGAATATGGAAGCAATTATAATGAAATTCATGACTCATTAGCAAACATTCCGTATTGTGTTTCTCATTTCTGGGTCAATGTCACTAGGAAATCCAGCCTTTGAATGGAGATGTTTCCTTGGCCTTGGTGCTAGATTATAGATAGACCTTCCAACAGATAGAAAGCAAAGCCTCCCCAGGTTTGAAGTCCTTCATGTCTCAGACACAGGCAGGTTGGAGATAAGTCGGAACAGAATAACCTCGAACGTGCCTTGGTAAGAATTCAGTGGTGAAGGAAGAGCAGCCTGTAAGTGGAGAATACAGATCGCATGGTAGTACACACTGGCGGCTGTCGGTGGGGGAGTTTGCATGCTCACTGCTTGGTATGCAGAATGGCTGGTGAACTCAAGTACCCAGTACAGCGTGTAATGGGAACCAGATGTCTAACAGAGAGAGAAAAATATTTTATAGCAATAAATGTGACATTGACTCTTAAAGGGTTTGCCTCTGTTAAACAACTTCCCGGATCTTACTTTTCCTTCGCATTTTCAAAGAGTTGAACGCAGATTGCGCAAAGAACTTATTTTTGTCCTGGAACAAGAAAAAGTGCTTGACTTTGCCTCGGAGTTCTAGAGTGCACACATAAGGAGAAATGATCTGAAAAAAGATAATTTGGCGATTCGTTCGCTCACAAAAGCGCTGTGCTCAGCATTGAGAAAGAATGTATATCAAAGGCAAGTAAAGTGGAATTCCGCCTGCCCTTTAGGAGTTTAAAGTATGCAGGATGCGTTGTGCATAGCTGTTACAGGGACATGGCAAGAGCAAGCCCTGGGGAAGGGACACAAGGTGCTCTGAGAATTCAGGGGGAACAGGGAATTCCTATGGCTGGCAGGTCCCACAAAGGATCCCCGTCCATGTCCCCCACCTCAGCCACACACCAGCAATGCCTTGCACCTGGCCCGCTGCTCTCTTGCTCAACCACGGACCGTGTTCACATTCCAAATGTCCCTATTTCTAGACAGGAAAGATTTCATAGATACTGTCCGCCTTGGTCCATATCTGACTTCCTGAGAATTCTCTGAGAACTTTCTTCCTCCCAAGCTCCGAAGCCCACTCCTTGGTTAGCAACACCGGAGTCAGTTGTGAAAATATAAACCTGTTGTGTACCCCTAGGCCACAACTTAATCTGCCCCTGACGTGGGAGTGCGTAGCTGAATGGACGAGTTTCAATCCGGCTGGAAGAAGCCGATCTCAAAGGTCAAGTGTGGCAGTGTGTCAATCAATTATGGAGCCAGAAAGAGACTTGTTGTCTCGGAACCCGGAGACAAGAAGAAAGGGGCGAAAAGTCTGGGATGTGGACAACCTAGAGGAACCAGTGAAAGCAATGAGAACACATTTTTATGTGTTTATTAGATGTTTATTGTAACTGTGTTTATAATGTTGAGAAACATAAGGGCTATTAAATGAGCAATAGCAGAAGACTCGTGATGATGATATGACCAACGAAAGGCACAATCTCCTGACCTCTTACTTACTTACATGGCAGATGATGTGCTGAGAATGTTAGGTTGGTGATATCGCTTAGCCATATTATTTCATCCATCCTACAAATGAGACAGAAGGTGTTTAAACAATTTGCCCAAGTCACATAGCTAACAAGGGTCAGGGCAGCATTTGAACTGGGTGCTGTTTAAACCCACAGCTTAAGCAAGACGTGCCCCTGCCCAGTAAACACTGCACAGCTGCCGACGTTAGAACCTAGGATAGACGATGCTGTAGAAAAAAATGTATGAAGTGAAAGAAAGCAGGTTCCCGAAAAGTGTACTCTCGCTCAGACATTGTTAGATGGAAATATCAGCACCCCGCAGGCTACAGGAGGACTTGAGGGGAGAATAAAAGGCTAGCCTACAGCCCTGGCTGGTGTGGCTCAGTGGATTGAGTGCTGGCCTGCAAACCAAAGGGTTGCTGGTTCAAGTCCCAGTCAGGGCACATGCCTGGGTGGTGGGCCAGGTCCCCAGTGGGGGGATGCATGTGAGAGGCAACCACACATCAGTGTTTCTCTCCCTTCCTTCCCCTGACTCTAAAACTAAATAAAGTTGTTTTTTTTTTTTTAAAAAAAGGCCATCCTACAAATACCACTGCAGGAATCAGCACCAGGTACAAGGCATGCCTCTGCCCTGCTACTCTCTCTGTCTCTCTTCTGCAAACTAGCTTTTCCAGCAAAGCTTTAGGTTTTGAGATGAAAATTCTAATCCCATCTCACTATCATATTTTAGCTCCACATCCCCATTCTACCTGATTTAATCCTAAAAAAGAACAGGTGTTGGCTCAGCTGGGGCCAGATGTCCACCCCCCGGCCCAGGTAGCTATAACTTCTATAACAGCTGATTCTATAAAATAGCAAACAGCTTGGAGGAAATCACTGCCCCTTTAAGTAGTAATTCCATTTTTTGTAAATAAAAACTCATAAATATGGAGGAAAAGATGGAAAGGACCCATACCAAGCTATTAAAATGTTGAAATATCTACAACATTTGTTTTCTTATTTTTACTTCTCCATGTGTTCTAAATTTTCTACAGTGGACTCATGTAACTTTTTTTTTAAATATGTTCATTGGTTTTATAGAAACAGGAAGGGAGAGGGGAGGGGAGAGAGAAAGAGAGAATCATCTGTGCAAGAGAGATCAATTGGCTGCCTTCATATGTGCCCCAGACACGCAACCTACTCACGTGCCCTGACCAGGAATCAAACCCATGACCTTTCAGTGTGTGGGACGATGCTCCAACCAACAGAGCAACTCTGGCCAGAGCCATATGTCACTTTTGTTAAGGGGAGAAAAGGGGCCCAACCTACGTGAGGATTACAAAGTGAATGTCTAGAATGGGTGATGTTTGGAGACTAAAGGCCTGGATGAAGTGAAAAATTATACTTAGTGATGAAAACATATAGGATAGTCTTACCAAAGAAAGGTTAGCAAATCCCACTGAAAAGTCCTTGGATATGGACCCAGGCTCCCCCTTGATGTCCAGGCTATATCTGATGGAGATGCTGGTGTTTGGTACTCCAGGGTCCTTTGCCTGTGACACTGTGCTAGGCAAACGGCACCTAAGGCAAGACAAGTCAGAGGAGAAAAGAAAGCCATGAGTTTCATGGAATATAGGACATGGTTTTAAAAGGGGCAATGGGACAATGGCCTATAAAGACAAAGCAAAGAGAAAACAGGTATGGCAAGCAGTCAAGTGAGGAATGGACAGGGGAGGGCAGGGAGAGGACATTGGTCTGAAAAACGGCAGTGGAGTAGCAAATAAATACGGAAGGAGAGTAGGAGGTATGTCTTTTCCAGGCACAGAAAGGAGCAAGTGATGGTCAAGATAGGTAAAGAGATGGGGGCAGTTTCAGAACCACAGAAGAATAATGTAGTGAAAAGAAAGGATGGTTGCTGGCACCAAGGTGGGGCAGGGGAAGCGAAGACAGGTGACAGGAGAATAAGATATTGAGGACAAACATGTGGGCTTGAATACAGCTACCTAGAACACCCACTCCAGAGTCAGGGAGTGGTGGCCACTGTCTTCTTACGTGCCTTCAGTTTCTCCAAATGACAAGCAGCCTCAGGCCTTCCTAACTACCCTCTGCCTTTGGCCTCTATTTACGCACATCTTTATCTTGTATCCTATTGGTTCACATCCTCTGTCACCTGGCTCTCCGAGAACAGATGTTTCATTCCTTTTCATTAATTCCTTGGCGTACCATATTTTGCTGTGTATAATGTGCACTTTTTTGCCCAGATATTTTGAGGGAAAAATAAGGGTGCACATTATACATGGGTATAATAATGGGGGGGAATAATAATCCCGTGTATAATGCACACAAAAATGTAGGTGTGCATTATACACAACACAATACGTCATAGAGCTCAAGTAGACAGGAAGCTTAGAGACTGGGAAGTTGGAAACAGATGGCATTGTGATTGGACATTTAAGCAGCTTTAAGACACATCCACACGTCCTTTAAAACTCCCCAAATCCAGAAGCCGGGTCTGTGTGCTGTCCCCTTGAATTGGAGCTGACCTTGGTGACTGGTGGACCGGTCTGTGCCTTGGCTTGGCCACACAGGATGGTTCCACTTTTGTCTTTTTCTCTGGGGACCCTCATCTTGGGAGCCCTGAGCGGTCAGGAAAGGAGCACCAAGGTGCCATGCTGTGAGGCAGCTGAGGCCACGTGGACCAACCAGGTGTTCCAGCTGAGGGTGCAAAATCAACCATCACCTGCGTGAGTGAGGCAGCCTTACAGGGGCTGCACCCTCTGCAGCCACCAGACCTTGACCTTGTGAAAGGCTGCCTGAGCTCTGACAGCTGTGCGCAGTCAACACTCGGAACCATGACGGATAGCAAGAAAATGATTGCCGGGGTTTTGAGGGAGCACATTTTAGGGGTGCCTGCCCTTCGGAAATACATAACCGGAACAGACGTCGTTGGTTCTCAATAAATGTCTGCTCGATCTAATTCAACAGCAGGTCAGCGAAGGAACATTGTCTCTTGATCTTTGTTTTCCTCTTACCTTCCAGGATCTTCTGTTCCAGAGTCAGGCTCTCCTCATCTCTCCCCCTCTTCATTTCTCTTGCTCTCATCCCTCTCTCCCTTCCTCACTCCTTTCTTTTAATGGCCAGAGTGACCGTCCAGAGAGCCAGGGTTCTCTCCATACCTATGAAAGGCCTCTGTTTTCTCTCTTTCAAAATAAAATAATTCATCATTTTTTGTAAAAAAAAAAACAACAACTTTGTTTTCCTATGTGTTACTGAATTTGTCCCTTCTCGCTGAATGATCTTTAAGGCTTAGGCGTACTTTTCAGGTTGTAAAAACTAAGAATGAGTTACTCGGCCCAGTAATGAATGATCTGGACTCTGATTTTACCCTCACCTGGAAAGCACTGAGGTGTTGGCCACCTTTGAATCTTCTTGAAGCTGCCCTGCCCATCCGCCCTGGCCTGGCTGGCTTCCCGGGCAGTGCAGGAGGTCTGCAGGCAGCAGCTGCATTGGGAGCTTGAATGAGAAGACAGCAAGCAGGAGGGTCAGAATCACTGGGAGGATGTGGCTGCAAGCCAGCCCTAAAGTGAGGGATGCTCAGACGCAGTGTCCCAGAGACCCACCTGGTTCACCTTTTGCTCTGAGGGTGAGTGACCCACAGAGCATTCCCAGAGCAGCTGGTAAAGCTTGGAGGCTGAGGGACAGGCAAAAACTAGACCAGAAAATGTCCCCACCCACTATACGGCAGGGAGTATGTTCCACCTGTGCTGTCCCTCGGGAGTAGCCTGAGCCACCACCTGGGCACGCCACCTGTGACAAACCTAGGTGGGTGCGCATGGACAGATCCACGCCCTGGACAAATGCGCACACTTTCAGAGGCACGCAGAACTGCTCAGCAGAGCGACAGAGACGCAACCCCAGGAATGGCAAACACGTCACTGAAAGGACCACGTACAGGGCTGGCCAAGTGCACACGTGGCAGGCAGAGCAGTATCATCTTAGGTCAAGGAGAGAGCCCCACAGCCCAAAATAGCTGCCCTTCCCAGTTGCCACAGGGTCTAAAATTATACTGTGGAAGAGTTATTTTTTTTGCACACCTCATTTTCATGGAGGGCTGATTCGGGGAGGGGAAGACCCATGAAATACTTGCACATTAACGTACAAAAGGTGTGACAGCTTCTTGAAGTTCCATGGGGCAGGAAAGCGGGGGGTGTTGAAAGAAGAGGGACAAGGCACAGGAAGTGTCGGTGAGGGATACCAAGGAGAAACTTCTCCTCTTTCACTTTTACCCAGAAGGAGCCTGGCAGACAGCTACATCATAAAACCGAGGCCTGAGCCATTGGCCAGTAAATCTGAACCATGCATGTAAACAATTCTAATAATGTACTCCTTGAAATGCCTTGCTAACATATCACGGTGCAGAGCAGTACGTGCTTTGATCCAAATTGCCTGCTCGGGAAGAAAAACTAAAGTAAATGCAAGGGCAATTACCAAAAAATAAAAATAACAAGATGAAATGTGAGGAAATGGTATTTGCCTATCCCACAGGTGATCAGAGCATTTCAACCTGATTCCGTTTCGGGGGGACACGATTCCTTCAGAAATACCGGCGCAGCCTCTGTCTCTTTAGAGAGAAGTTTGGTTAACCTGACCTCGGAAGATTAAGCAGAAAGCAAGAGAAAAGCACGCAGTCACACTGGAAATAGACCTCCAGTGCACTATTTTAACAGGCAATGGATGCTTCTGCTCCCGTTCTTAAAGTCCTTAAGAAAAATACAAAAATTTCATTCCGGTACATCCGCCTCTAGGGAAGAAATCTCAGCACCAGCGATGAGTTTGAGATGGAGACCAGGAATAAAATAGGAATGGTGGGGGGTGGGGAAAAGGAAGGAGAAGGAGCAGTGAATTTTGACAACTGGTTCCCATAAAAATTACCATTTCTGCACCATGTGGCCGTTTCTAAAGAACGGCCACATAACTTTCGCTCCGACCCTGCACGCTCTGGAGAGAGGAAGTTTTATTCCCATTTCTATGAATGCGTGTGCTTTGGATGAGAGATCAGGAGACTAGCCCAAGGTCAGACAGCTGGGGACGTGGGCAGGTCTTGAAACCAAGTCTAATTAACTAAATCCGCTGGGTGTTTTTCAATCCAAACAGTCTTTCCAAACTACAGGATTCAAGAAATGTTCTCCCTGGGCCGTTGGGTAACACCCTGTGTGATTTCTGGAACTAAGATTTTCCTTCTCCACCTTGAGTCATCCATTCACCCCACAAATAATGATGGAGTCTTCACTAGCGCCAGGCGCTGTCCCAGAAGCCGAAGTTCGCTTTCACGGAGATTTCAACAGCAAATGCTTTGAGGACCAGTGTCAACTGTCCCCTTTTCAGAAAGCCAGTGACCCCTGCCATCCGTTTCCTGCCACACTTGTCTAACTTTCCAGTATTCCTTAAGACCACCTGGAATCATACAGTTTTATCTTGATTCACTATTTTACTACCTTCTCCCTAGAAAATCAGGTGCTTCAGAACAAGGACCCTGTCTTTTCCAGAGCTGGCCATGCAATACTTTGAAAAGTTCCTGCACATAGTAGGTGCTCAAGGAGAGCTTTTCCCGCCCCCCAGTGCCAGCTGTGTGTTTATACCAATCATCTTATTCAACAAAGGTTACATATGCCAAATAGAAAATACACAAAGATCAGGTTTTAATAATAGCAAAGAAAGTGCGTGGAAGCATTAAAGCTCAATTTGAAATGCCTGCCCCCTGTGCTGCTTAATGCCAAAACAAGGGCCATCTTGTGATGTTAAAAGGTAACAAATTTAAAACGAAGAAAAGGGAATGCTTTTTAAAACAGCGTATAATCTACCTGTGGAATTCACTGCCGCGGGATATTATTGAGGCAAATAGTCTAGCAAGATTCAAGAAAGGATTAGACATTTATGTGAATAGGAATAATATTGGCAGTTACACTAACTAGGTTGAAAACTTACAAGGCATGTCCGTCCTGGGCTCCGGGGCATAACTGTTCACCAGCTGGGGTGAGGAAGGAATTTCGCCTTGTGATAAAGCATTGTGTATTTGGCCAGATGCTTGGTGGCTTGTGAGCATAGGCTGAGACCACTGCCCAGGGGGAGTTCCTGCAGAAGACAGACGAGCGTGGCATTTCTATCTTCCTCTTGCACAACCCTGAATGGGAGGTAGGGAGTACACAGAAAGCCTGTGGGGACACGTGCCTACAGATTTTTAAATATCAGAAAATAGAAATAGTCATATAATTTGGTTCTTCCTGATGATGAAAATATTTCCCAGGAAGCAACCACACCCTGGCTCCCACAGCTGAGCACTGTTTAAACTCAGAGCATCAGAGTGCTGGAAGAATGTTGGACAAGGGCACCGTCAACCCATTTTCTCGGGCCACATGACCCTGCCTTACACACGTGCGCTTCCCACGTGTTTAATGAACATGCACTTCGGCAGGTGTGGTAAGGAAAGCTGTGTGTGACCTTGTCCACTCACATTTCGAAGTTTTTCTCTTTGTTACAGCGTCGATCACACTGCCTTTGATTCCTGGGGGAACGTGTGCTGTGCATTTCTTCCCTCCTAAAATAGAAAACTCGAAAGGCAGTTGCTAGCCATGCATCCGAAGCCGCGTGTGCGTGCTGACATGCTGTCGTATTCAAGAAAACGTGGAAACTAAATTATTCACTACACTGACTTACTCTACAAACATTAGTTGCCCAGATGTAGACAAGACTCCGAAGAAGTTGCGTCGGTGTTTGAACCATTAACCAAAGAACATCCCCCAGACTGTGGAACAGAGAACATTCTGGAAGCCAAAACAGAAAGGAAAATGTCATTTACAACCTCAAGCCAGCAGTGTACCTCAACAAATTGCAAAGATCCCTGAAGAAAAACACAGAAAAAGTTAAGAACCTGTGATCCAGAGCCCAGTCCACAAGGAACATTCTCAAGTGATGCCGAACAATGTGCTTTTCATATGCATGTAAGATTGGCTCCCTTATAAGATTTGCCTCCTTAAATTGGCAGAATAATATGAATTAGACTGTCTTAGTATAAGACCCTACACAGGGTGTCAAATTCCCACCCAGAGAAAAGAGCTTAAAACATTTATGTGTTGCTTCAGGTCGCTACCTATCATCTTCTTAGCTGGTCCCAGATAAGCCTTTCCAAGTTGGGCTATTTTCTCTTGGTCTAAGCTTTCCTACTTATTTGTTCATGTTTTTCATCATGAAGTGGAACGTTACAGGCTTTTGTTGGTGGGTGTTGAGTTGTTTTGGGTTAGAATTTGGTGGTGGTGGTGGTGGCCGTTACTTGTTTTTCCTCTAAAACGAGCCGCACCTGGGCCGTGTGGCTCGGTTGGTTGGAGCATCATCCCGTAAACCCGAAGGTTGCAGGTTCAGTTCCTAGTCAAGGCACATGCCTGGGGGTGTGGCGTGTGCGAGAGGCGACCCATGGATGTTTCTCCCTCATCAATGTTTCTCTCCCTCTCTCTAAAAATAAATAAATAAAATCTGTTTTTAAGAAGGCACTGACCGTGTAACCCAAGCAGGCCTATCACCTGAGCTCTGAAAGGGATAATCCTGCGAAGGAACGGTTGGCTTGGGCAGCTTTACAAGAGGCCTGAATAATACCTGGTTCTGTGGGAAGACGGGGGGGGAAAGAAAGAAAAGAACAAGAACACCTTGGCCTTTGGGAGCGAATTTATGACATGTGAAAGGTAAAGGATTGACACGGTTGAAGTGGTCGTTTTCTCACTGGAGGTAACTGAATAGAGGCTGAGTTTGGTTTGGTTTATTTTCATCCTTTCCCCACCAACGTCCTGCTGATCCTTTCTTTCTCTTAACACAAGCTCTGAGGAGCTCCGGAAACTCGTCTGAACTCTGTGTGGGCATTGTTCTAAAGCCCATTGTTCTAATGCCCATTGTTCTCAGCGTTCTAATAAGACAACGTCTGACCTCCCTACTCATCCGCTTCAAACTCTGGGCTGAGAAATCTCTTTGAAGCTGCTGTCGCTGCTAAGTCTAGTTCGGTTCTCTTTCCCACTCAGCTCCCATGGCGTTGTCACGTAAGAAGTACAAATCGGGGCTGGGCTCTTCCAACATTTGGGGGATGGCATGGCGTCGTTCGCTAAATTCCAGATTCTGGTGCAAGATGCATCCGTTCAGCTACGGGGACCACTGGCGTGGCACTTAGTCCTGCGCCCTGGCTCTCTGCACACCTACCTGGGCATGCACCTAGAGGCCAGTAGCAGAAGGAATAAAGACTCAGCTTCCCATCCCTTCCCACCTGTGTGGCCTCATGCAAGCAATTAACCTCTCTGAGCCTCCACAGCGGTCTTTGTGAAATGGAGACAATCACACCTGCCTTGTAGTTATTGGGAGAGAAGCAGCAGCTCCTGGTACACGGGAGGGGTTTTGTGCACACACACATGCACATATAAATACATATGCATGCACCTAACTTTCTGAAAATCCTCTCCCCCTTTATAGCTCGCAAGGAGATCTCTGAAAAGTCACTCAGGAAAGGAAGGAAAGAAACCTATTTTCCTCTCCAGCCAGAAAAAGCAATTACACGTCAAATATGAACTGTTCCTGGGAGTAAATTTGTTTTAATGGGGTAAAAGCTTCGCCATGATAGACCTCCAATATGCCATTTCTAAGAAAGGACCAGGCAATATATTTTTTTTTAATTGAGTAGGAGAGAAAATGCTAGAACCAGTGGATCCATTCAGAAAGCACTTTTTTCTACATTTTTAGGAGCCTCCCGATTGCATCACGCCTTTTAAGAGGCCCAAGCTGTTTAAGAGAACTTTATTTGAAACCCTCACTTGTGAAGAGCATTGATTGATGAGCGAGCTGATTAAAGCAATGGTGTCTGAAGCAATAATGATTTCAATTATAGGACTTTCGCCTCTGTGCACTGGCAGGTGATGTCACTTTGAAAAGGCTCCGGACAAAGTTCATATCAGAAAGGAATATACAGATGGACTGATGGACCCTTTTTGAGGATGTGATATACAAGGGTCCGGCACAAATAACACCCCTCCTTGATTACAAACTGTTTTATTGCAGAATCATAAGCATGTCATTCTATAACATAACCCTATCACACTCAGACACACCATAGGACAGTTTAGGTGAAATGTTCAAACTAAAGCTATAAATTATTACACCCTACCAACCACACTCAAGCAGGTGTTACTTCTGCCGGACCCTGCATTGTGTTTTAATATGCTCTGACCAACCTGAACAGCTCTTTCATGAGCCCATCCCTGATATCCTGAAGGTTATTTAGAGTCCCCGCCCTGCTCCGATTAGTCGTAGAAATGTCCACGCCCCAGATTCCCATCGAGCCCAGGATGGGGACCTCCCTTCTCTTTCTGAGGGGCTGCAGGAACCGGGCTCATAGCTAGGTACCTTTAGCTTGTTCAAATCTGACATCGCTGTAACGCATACCAAATACTCTCCCATCTGACGGCCTGACCCATGGACCAGGCTGATTGATCAGAAAGTGAAGGTCGCCAAGAGAGTAGTAGCAAATGTTACGGGGCTTTGTCTCACGCAGGCCACTGCTCCTGGGCCCCGGCTCATCATCACCATGTGCGGCTGTGGGCCACGTGGTGTCATAGTGTCATGTTTTCCCAGGGAAGCGAGAAATCCATGTTTGTATGTGAAGGTAGAGTTTCTCGATTTTACAGGTGAGACACACGCGGGCCAAATTCAGTTGGCGGGCCACCTCTGCTAGGCTTCCTAGTTAGGGCACAAGTTACTGGTGCAAAGGTATCCCACAACTTTTGTTTTTTAATTAACAAACTATTTTTATTCCATTTCATGAACACTTCATGGAAATCTGTTATAAGCTAAGAACCGTGTGCTAGGCATTGGGGATGCAAAATAAAGACCACTATCCGGGAACTGACAATCTAACCTTCATATATATATGAACTATTGAGGGTTTCAGGGTTAAAAAAATTAAAGAGAAACACAACCTAATGTTAGGGCTCCATCTACCACATTGATTTTTTTTTTTTAGATTTGATTTTTTTTTATTTATCTTTAGACAGAGGGGAAGGGAGGGAGGAAGAGAGGAAGAAAAACATCAATGTGTGGTTGCCTCTTGCACAACCCCCCACCAAGGGCCTGACCCACAACCCAGGCATGTGCCCTGACTGGGAATTGAACCTGTGACCCTTGAGTTTGCAAGCCTGTGCTTAATTCACTGAGCCACACCAGCCAGGGCTATCACACTGATTTTAGGTAAGTTATCTCCTTTGTTACTCTTCAGGTAACCGAGTCTGTCCCTGTGTTCGCATTGAAGCTGTGTTTTCCTTTGAGAACACTCCCATGAATGCCGAAGTCCTTGTGGGTAGAGCAATTAGAAGGAAAAACCCAATCGCACCTTGGCCATTTTGGTCCATCAAATCTACTTTCCTGATGTCTTCATTCGATGAACTGCGTGGTCACATGACTTAAATCCATCTATTCTTTGCTGCTGTGGTTTTCATGAAAGCTGACCAGCAAATGATGCATGTATTGATCTCTCTGGAAATTCACCTTACTAATTTTTAAAACTTTCCTTTGAGGGGGGCAGATTCTAGAAGTCTCAGCCCTGAGGATTTTAACCTTAGCGCTTGCAAAATGATGCACCTCATTGCTTTATAGGAGAAAATCAGATCAAACTTAGGACTTTTTTCTTTGTTTAAGCTTTGTAATTATTTCTCAGACTCCTTGAAATGCCTTAAATGTTCTCCCATTGAAATGTATATGGGCTTTTTCGGTCTTTCTTTCAAATATGCTTTGACTTTGCTGTATCGCTTTCCAATGCCCTCCGAGGGCACTGCCTGGAGGGAGAGTTCTCCGTCATCACCTCCACCAACAGGTGTAGAAACAGATGCAGCAGGTGATGCACCGTGCTCAGAACGTGGCGTTGCACAGATTTAAAGGCAGCATTTTCTGCAGCTCAAAAACAGGCAATGGCAAGAGAGCTCATTTCCTTCTTTGCCTAGAATTTCCAGCCAACCCTTAGCAGGCAGACTCCCTTCCCGTCCTCTCCTTGCACCCCGTCCCCATGGCGGGCTTGTGTGCTTCTCGCTGAGCAGCCAACCACAGCTCACACACTCCCCCTGCTCTGGCCACTGGGTGTTGGGGGATATTTGAATCTTCTCACTTGCTGTACATGGCAGGCAATTCTTACAGGGTCACCGACTTCCTTAGTTAGAAACTACTTTGGCAATTCTTCTCCAACCCCGTTTTTGACGAAGGAGAAAAGACAAAGAGAGGGAGGTGACTTGGCCAGGGTCATGCAGATGGCGCTGGTGGCTCTCCGTCTAGGGCTCTCCTCACTTCCACTCCCAGGCACGGCACTGCGCGCACAAGTTCTCAAAATAAGGCTTCACTTAGGCCACATAATACAAACGTATTGCGACAGCGCTGGCGGGCACCCGTTTGGTGCCAGGTGCCACGCCTGTCTGCAGAGGCCCAGCCATGTCTAGGAAGCAGCCAATCCTGACTCAGTCACCTCCTAGTGGTTCCTCCTCGCTGACTTGATGCACGGAGCCATCGTCGGCTGACCAGCGCGTTGCACAGAGTGGCAAAGCTGAGGATTTCCATCCCATCTGCTCATTTCCCAGAGGGAGGAGGCAGCTGAGATCTCCTGGGGCCCTTAGAGCTAGTTCACGTTAGGTGCAGGTGTGGAGCGTACGTGCACTTCGCTTCAGTACGTCCACCTGACTCAGAAGACAACCTAACATCAGAGCCCAATCTGTTACGTTTATCACAAACATCTCCTTCATCACTCTGTGGGTTCGGTAGTTTACCCCAATGCCGTGCTCTGAAGCTCCATTGTAATCTGAGGACCACTCCCCACGAATACTGAAGTTCATGTAAGGTACACCATCATTAAAACCCCCAACAGCAATTGGATAGTGGTCCCAGGGGCCCAGAATTTAGCCACCTATATGCAACAGACCACAGTGACTGCCAGAGACAACGTACCTGGGACAACACACACTCCTGCTTTTGACATATCCAAGCCAAATCCAAAGAACGGGTGTTAACAGGAGAATGCCAACAAGGGCACCCAAGCTAATGCCTGTACCTCCGCCATATCAATGGAATTGTTAGGCTTACCATAGATATATTTAAAATAATAGCTGCAATTTATATATTTTTTTTCCATTACTTTGTAAATCAAGAGTGTTCAACAATCTTAGCTGAAGCTATAAATGGTAACCGGACCCATTACAGAAGAAATAAGTTAGATCTTCTATTTTTTTTTTTAAATCTGGTATTCCAGAAAGCTGCCTCTGGACATAACTACAGAAAATTAACACAATAAGTAAAGCATTATAGAACAGCTATTAACTGATTACACTAATAAAAACCAAATGGGGGCCTTAATTCTGCCCCTCTGGGACACAGGGACAGATAAAATAAACAACAGGAAAAAAAAAATATGGAGTAAAGAATAATTGATTTTAAACAATAATAACATGGAAACCTCCCACCAAGGGAAAACAAAAAATCCAGATCTGTATCTTCACTGTGGGAAAGACGGAAGAAAAATTTTTGTCTGCTTTGTTAAGGCCTTAGTACGATGCTGATTAGGGTGCTTTTCAGGTTAACAAACTGGAAAAATTAACATGTACCAGGCCTTACTACATTACTACATTACTAAAATGAGGAACCTTTCTGGACCCAGTCAGAGGCCGACACAACCGTGGTCCGCCAGGATGTGACAGAGAGCGGGGTTCAGTGACACTTGGTATTTGGGACACAGGCCAAGCCAGACAGAGGAGAAAGCAGGGGGGAGGTGGACAGAGGCAGGGGTGGGGGGTGGCCCCTTAGAAGTGTGCCTCAGGCCCTGGCCGGTGTGGCTCAGTTGGTTGGGTGTCATCCTGCAAAGCAAAGGGTCATTCCTGGTCAGGGCACATGTCTGGGTTGTGGGTTAGGTCCCTGGTCGGGGCATGTGCGAGAGGCTACCCATCGATGTTTCTCTTCCTCTCTTTCTCCCTCCCTTCCCCTCTCTCTAAAAATAAATAAAATCTTTTTTAAAAAGTACATCTCAGGTACAGCATTGCCTGTTGAGTAAATCCTAAAATCTTTGAGCATATTTGGGGTTACCTCTACATAGGGCTTTTTTCTTTCCGTTTGGTTATCTGCCATATGGCCCATATTCCTGCCTTCAGACCTACCCTGGAGCCCATGGTCCCTCGTAATAAATGCCTGCTGGATGCCAAAGGTGCTAACAAATGACCAACACACCTTGTCTGTCATTGCAAGACTGGTGATGATTCCCCATGTAGAGATGAATAAGTAAGGCTCAGGTGACACAGAGATGCGTCTACATGTCCACGTGACCAGGTCTGGCCTGCAGCAAAGGGGCTCCCCCTGCCCCTCCCCCTCCCTGCAGGTGATCTGGTTCTATTGCTAACTGTCTCCTGGATTCCTCCCCTCCATCTATGCTCCCATATTGTTCTAAGCAGTCCAAGGCAGGGACCCTTTTTGCATGCCATGGGCAAAAATCACAGGTTATTTTTACTTCCCACTGGCGAAAAGTCAGCAAATTCAAATGAAATGATAATTTCTATGTGAGAAAATAGTTTGGCATTTTCTTAAAATGCAAATATAAAACATCTAAGTTCTAAGTTGGCAGAAGATAGCCTTGTAGTTTCATGTGATGTGCAAATAAAAGTATTGTGGTTCAGATTTGTAGTGTGTTGATCTGGGAATTGGAGGAGAGCCCTCCTATAGGAAAATGTAGGTGTTTCTAGAAAAGAGGCATCGACAGGTATGTGATGGGGTTGTCTGCGTACAGAACACTCCTATACTAAAAGCGTCAGATTGGTCAATACTGGGCAGAGTGGCTGGGAGCCATTCAGGAACCAGTGAACAGAAGATTCAAGGAGACTGATTAAAAAATTCCTAAGCCAAAAATATATTCTAAAAGCCAGAATTCTTCCAGCTCTGGACAGGTAGCTCAGTTCGAGCATCGTCCTGATACAAGATTACAGGCGCATTACAAGAAGCCACCAATGAATACATAAATAAGAGAAGCAACAAATCGATGTTTCTCTCTCTCTCTCTCTCTCTCTCAAATCAATAAAAAAAATGGTTTTTAAAGAATAAACCTTAAAAAAAAAAAAGCCAGAAGTACACTGTGTTCAGGCCACAATAGTTAGTAGTGAAATATCGGAGGCATTCAGAACAAAGTAGATTTTAAAAACATTTGCAAGTTCTAATCTTTTGCAATAAGACAGGGAAGAAATTTTATCATTTGGAGGAAAGGGACAAATGTGTCATTACTTGCAGATGACAATATTTACTTAGAAGGCTCAAAAGAGGCAACTGGCAAGCTCTTTGAATAAAAAACTAGTAAAGTGGCAAATACTAAATAAAAATGCCTAAGTATATAACTTTCCTCAGCAAACAGTTATAAAATTTAATAGAGAAATTCTGCTCACAATAGCAATGAATAAATTTGAGGCTATATCAAGAACTCCGTGGAG
>VMDR010004378.1:0-60731 GCA_007922815.1 Macrotus californicus | reverse complement strand
CTGTCCTACATCAATAACAGGTGTCAGGTTTTATCAGATAGTTTTAGGGGTCTACCAAGATTATCTTAAGATTCATGCCACAGTTTTCTCTATGCTATAGAGTTCCATAACCCTACATTTTCCTGTGTGGCAGGCCCAGCAGTAGAATGACTAGATCAGAGATACAAACATTTGAAGGCTCTTCATGCATTTTGTTGAACTGCATCCCCAAAGGATGGAGCCAATTGCCACTGGCCCAGCAGTGGGTGAAAACGCCCATTACACTAAACTCTCACCAGCACTGTGTTTTAACAACCGAAATCTCTGTTGACTCATACGACCACGGAATGTCAGCTCTAAGACGCACAAGTTATAACACTGTTCCCCACTCTCCTACTGCAACACTTAAAAAATAATTGCTGGCACCTGAGTTTACGGTTCCTGCAGACATTTCATAAAGATTTTAACACAATTCCTCTGGAAGAGCCCTTAAGAAATATCCAGTGCAATAATTGAGAAGCATTTTTAGGTCAAAGAACTATAATTATCTGAAAGTTATGGACCCTCCTCGCCTCCCCCACAAATGTTCATACACAGAGCTTTTTTCCATAAATATCCAAAGACTCTCAGATCTCCGAAAACTCATCAGTGGGGTGTCACAGACACACAACTCAGACATCCATCTGACCCCTCCCAATGCCTCCATTTTACAGGTAAGGAAAACTAAGGCCAGGAAAGTCTGCTTTGGTTAAAAATTAAAATGAAACTTTTTTTTTTTACTTGTTTTAAAGGTCTTGTCTAAAAATAATTTGAGGAGAAAAGCTTGTGTTGGTTTTCTACTTTTAAAAAAAGAGATTTTCATTTTGCAAAAGGAAAACACTCTGGGAAACAGCAGCATCAGTGAACTAGCCATGAAGATTCCTGAGGTGAGTGCTTTAAGGGGGTCCATGTGCATCCTCAGGGGGCCAGCAGAAAATGCGCTTGAGCAGGAATGAGAAGGTCCAGGGTCTGGTGCCAACAGGCGAGAGAGTGAGGGTCCACCCTCTGATAACTCATAAACCCTGAGAGCCTCCCTTTTCACATCTGCAAAATAGGGAGTAGCATTGTACAAGTATGTTGTGCAGGGTTATGTATGTGTGTTGAAGGCTGCATGTGTGTGTGTTTTCGGTTCTGTGGGGGGGTAGGATTCATGGAAGGGAGCTGTGTGTTGTTTGTGATTCTGGACTTGGGTTGTGTGTGTGAGTTTTTGTGTGCATGTGGATGCTGGAAATAAAGCTAAAGGCTAGGCTGAGCCAGACTGCGGATGGCATAGGAGATGCCATTGGTACACCACTGGTAACCCTTCTTCAAAGCAAGGTACCTGGCCTCCAAATGCCCACACGACACCGCTTTGCCTGAGCACTTTCTCTGGAGCTGGGTCCCACTTTGGCCCTGCCCTCAGCAGGCTAGAAGTGCCACTGAATTCATGCTCCCCAATCAATGACTGATGAGGACTGGAGAATAAGTACCCTGGCTCGCTCACTCTGGGGAAGGGACTCTGAAGTGTGTGTTCTGCACCCTCCCCAGAGCTCCCCAGCAGGATCACCCCCCAAGTGCCCACAGTGCCAATGCACAAGCCTGGCAGTGACCCTTGGTTGGTCATTTTCCCTTCCCTGAATCACTTTCATGCTCCTATATGGGTTTTCCTGAGATCCTTCCCAAATAAATGACCCATTGGTCCATTTCTGGGTAAACATGAACTAACACAGCCTTCTAAGCCATGCTGAACTTGACATTGTGGGCAATGTACAGTTGTGAGAATCATTCATAGGGACATCACACAATTTGGTACATGTTTAAAAAAATTAAATAAATGAGACCAAAAGCTCCAGTGACTTTGTAGAACCCACAATTCACACCCTGAGGGAGGTACATGAAGCCCACCAATCAAGGAAGAGTATTTGCTTATCTGCCAGGCAGGGGTGATGTCACCTTCCAGGGGTCCTGAGATCCCAGAGCAGGTAGGTGGTTCATCGGAGGCCACAGCTAGGAGCAGCCAAGCCAACGCTTAGGGCCATGTGGCCTGCTTCTCAGCCCAATTCAGACTGGATATTTTTCCAGGAACACCTTCAAAATCATTTTGTCCAGATCAGTAAGAACAGGACCCTCAGCCAATTCAAAACCTGTTGGTCAGAGCTGCTGTTACTGGCAGACTGTCACTTCCACTCCACCTCTGCTTGGAAAAGGGAGACCAGAGCACGTCTTACCCATGGACAGGAGCCAGGGACCCATTTCCTTTACAAGCCAGGCAGCTGCTGGTGAACCTGTTTTAAAGGCGGGAATCCAGGCCATCACAGACTCCTGGTCCTGCCTGTGTGGCTTTCCTGGGGAGCATCGTCACTGTCAGGCGGTGAAGTGCAGGAGTCTGTCACCCGCTGAGTGTGATGGACAACACAGCCTTCCTGGCTGAGGCGCCTTTGAAGTTCTGTGTCAGTCTCGTCCTTCACCCTTGAGCATGAATGAGAAAGGACTGAGCTGCAACCTCAGGGTGGCTGGAGGCAGCATCAGAGCAGTCTGTGCACGGGTGGGAAGGAAGGACACTGAATAAGAAGATGAGATGCCTTCAGGCCGATGGGATGGATGGACCCTGTGCTATTGTTGGGCCATCAGTCTCTACAAGGAGATCCTGGAAGGGCTGGCATTGTGGCAATAAAACGGGACTAATAATACCAATTTTATGGCATTGCTGAGAGGCTTAACTGCGGCATTGTGTGAAAACCCCAGACAGCATTCCTTACACATACTGTTAATTACAGACACTCTTTGAGCAACATCCCAATAAACCCATCATAGGTTGAAAATATCAGAAGTCAAAAATGCATTTAATACACCTCACCTACTGAACATCATAGCTTAGCCACCCTAACTTAAAGGTGCTCAGAACAATGATATTAGCTTATAGTTGGACAAAATCACCTAACATAAAGCCGATTTTATAATAAAGTGTTGAATAGCACATGTAATTTATTATGCATATCACTTCAACACAATCCTAGTGTTGAAAAATTGTAAGTTGAACCATCATAAATTGGGGACTGGCTGTATTCCTCCCCTTTCCCATTATAACAACTAACATTTTGGGAATACTTACTACCTGCCAGGCACTATTGAGAGGACACTATAAATATTATCCTCTCTACTTCTCAACAACCCTGTGAAGGAGGTCCTACAATTCATCCCATTTTACAGATTAGCAAACTGAGTCAGAGGAGTTACACATGTGCCATGAGTTCCCACACTTGCAAGGAGTAGCACCAGAGTTTGGGCCTAGCAGCTGTGATTCCAGGGCCCAAGCTCTTCACGATTCCCACTTCCAGGAAAAACAAGAGGGCCACCTTTCCCAGGAAGGACACTTGTGCATTATTAGGCATCTATCCTGTTAAGCTCTTATTTACACGAGTTTCAAGACAGAAGGCTGCAGCAGTGTCATTGGTGCTGTGTGGGGAACCTGTTCGTGCATGATGCCGCCTGTGACTCAGCTCTGGGTCTGAACGCAGTCCAGATCGCATGTGGTGTGCAGATCATATCCGTGGATAGGTTTCTGTGGGGAATCAGGCCTGCGTTGTCCCTAGGCCACATTGAAACTTGCTCTTCCAAAAACTCCCTCACCTGGGATGGAGACAGCAGGAGTTTACTGTGACTTGTACTGGACTTCCCAAGCACGAATGTAAACAGCCCAGCCTTCTCTCCTTTACATTTGTAAATGACCTTTCTCTTTGAAGCAATTGGCGACATTCTTTCCTTTGTTATCTGTAAAAGGTATCCACCCAAAGCAAACTGTGCATAGTTAATGAGAACCATCCTGGAGTGTCAATAAAAAGCCTGTCCAGGCTGGGGGCAGGGGCCCTCTCTCTGTCTGTGGGAGAGTGGCCAGGCCGGCCCTCTCTCTTGATCATGGAGAGATCGACCACCCATCCCTTTTCTCCACCGGATTCCTTTAGTCCGTGTGAAATTCTTTGTCACTTGTCCGGGGATATAGGACAAGCATTCCACAACAACGCGCGGTCCTGCCAGACGGGACAGCAACAGTGCTGTATTTTATAAATCTGGCTTTAAAACCACACAAACCAAAACAACAGCGCTATGCAGCAATGGTTTGCCCAGGTGTGGTCCGCAAACCAGCCACATCAGCCTCACCTGGGAACTTGTTAGAGTGCGGATCCTTGGGTTCTCACCCCGACTTGCTGAATCAGAAACTCTGAGAGGGGAGCCCAGGCACCTGTGTGTTGCCCAGCCCTGCAGATGGTGCTGATGGACACTGAAGTCTGAACACCACTGTGGAAGCAGACTGACTGTACATTCTCACTCTGCAACAACTACAAAGCATGACAATATAAACAAAAATACAAAGAAGCAAACAAATCATAAGATTGTTATTGCTCTATTTCAAGCTGGGGTTGGTAGAAGACAGTGGTTAGTGGATGTGACCATTGAGGACAGACAAATCCACTCATTCATTCATTCATTCATTCACTCAATATCTATTTTCAGAGCACTGCCTGTGTGCCAGGCACGATGCCAGGGAGCAGCAGTATATACTTAAAAAGACAGATGTATGAGGCTCCTACTTTTACAGTCTAACAATAGAGTTTGGAGGCGGTTGTATAACACATAATTACACAGTTACTACATTGTGCTTATAGTGAGGAATGTAAAAAAGAAAAGGAGTGAGCCAGGAAAGCATGATGGGAGCTCTGATCTAATCTCCATTGGAGGTCACAGACATCCTCTGGGAAAGCGACATCTGAGGCAGGACCGTTTCATGAAGCAGGGTTGGGCTGGGAGGACCATGACGGAGAGTAGGAACAAACGCGCCTGGTTGGGCAGTGGCCTGTACAAAGACCCTGGGGCTGGGCTCCCTGGGGTGGTCTTAGGTGGGCCCACCACAGTCCTTTGGGCCAGTTTTCACGTGAATTCCTCCACTCAGCGTTCCCAAGCTGTGTGATGGGCAAAGTCAGGACCTGCACCCACACACAGGACCCCATGTGATTCTAGCTCTTCTCAGGGGACTGACTCTTCCCACCCACAACCCCAGCTCGCCTGCTTGCTACTCACCTACACCAGCAGGTGGGGAGTTCTGAGTTGCCATTTCACTGATGGGTAACTTCTGCGTGAAGCCAGGAGCCCCCACACTCACAGGAGACACCTGGGCTGCCCAGATGCAGCTGCTATTCCTCACTCTAGCTTTTAGTTTCCTCCTTATTCCTGCTACTGAAGCTCTCCTTTCTTTTCTTTCTCTTGTTATGGTTTACCTAGAAGCTCTCTGTGATTAAAGAGAAGCTGTAAGAGTGGATGCGCCACATCAACTCAATCCACTCTGGTTACTTTTAAAATCTCCCAAGCCTATGTTAGGTTTCATTGCAGTGCACTTCCTGAGTATTGCGGCTCTGCATCTGAACCTGAACTACGGACGATTGTAATCTCATTATAATCTCGGCTTTCGGCAGCTCCCTATTAAACTGCAAACGGCCACACTGGCACGAGCTTTCGGCTCGCTCACCAATATTCCCGCACCTCACACAGTCTGTGACGTACAACAGGTGCTCGATAAATATTTTGGAATAGATAAATGCATCCGTTGCTAACCTTCATCCCGCCCTACAAGGCAGATAACACTGTTCTTTTAAAGAAGAGGAAACTGAGGTCCAGAGCATTAGGTGACTCACCAAGGGTAGATCATAAAGCGAGCTAATGATCTTGGATTCAAAATCAGGACTGCTGGATCCCAAAGGCCTCTCTGTTCTCCATGCCTTACCCTGCCTCTTCAGCAGCCCTGGAACTCCAGAAGGGCTAGATTTGTAGGTGAGTGCAACTGGATGGAAAATAGGGCTGCTTCTGTCTGCCCTGAGTCAGGACAGTGTTGGCATGATTGAAAACGAAGGGCATGAGCCCAGGGGCAGGAAAGAGTAATTGGGTTGTTGACAGAATGGGGTAAAGGCAGACATCCCTGCACTGTCACAACAGAGAGGAGACGCTGTCATCCTAATAATGAAGTTTAATCCCTCGTAAAGAGAGCACCCTATCTGCCCTGAAATGTAAAGAGCAGCAGGATCTTCCAGAGGAAAAGACAGCTCAGACTGGCGTGCATGCCCTCAGGGCCCACCCCTGGGAGCTGGGCTCTGGAGCATGAAAAGCCGTCCACTGAGGAAGCAAACTGTTCCTGAGAAAAATCACAGGAAGGAGACCAGCAGCTCTCCGTGGCCCTCAGTCCAGGTGATCCACCTCCACTTTATGAGACATTCAGAATTCTGAAACCTTAGCAGATTTGAAATAGTGGTTATTACCTCAACATCATAAAAGTTGAGCGAAGAAAAGCAGGGCATAAGTTGTATTTCACGTTGATTTCAACCTTGGTTAAAAGCCAAATAAAAATATGTGCCGCAGGAAAAAGAAAAAAACGGAAGGCAATCCACTAAAAGTTGAAGGACTGAAAGTCGTTTCTCCCCTCATTTTCTCTATTGTCCTAATTTTCACTAATGAACCTACCTCTTGGAAATAAAGCAAAATGCCACTTTACAGGAGTATAATGATACTTGCCGAGTGCTTGTTAGCTGCCTATTTTGCTCCACTTTACATAACCCAGGGAAGTACATGTTGTTCGTCTCCTTTTATAGGCGAAGGCTCTGATGGGCCGAGTAACTTGATCAAGCTGTAGCTGGTAAGGGCAAAGCCAGAGTTTAAAAATAAAGTGGTACAACCCAACCTTGACCGCACATCAGAATCACATGGGGAGCTTTTAAAAATCCTGATGGCCAGGCCACACCAATTAAACCCAGATCGCTCTGTGCGGGACCCAGGCCTCAGTACCTGCATAATGTCCCCAGCGGTTATAGCCTGTAGCGGAGATTCAGGACTATTGTTCTCAAGCCCGTGTGTTTAACCAGCATGCTACAGAATTGCTCGGTAAATGAGAACACCTGTCTCCAACAAATGAGAAATATAAACAATGTTTTAAGAACCCCGAGTATCAACAAACATTGCCTGAGCCCCTAGGGATTTCACCTTGTCCATGTGTCCATGGAAGGAGCTAGTCATCCGACAATAGCAGTGTTCACCAATGTGAGTGAGGACGACACTAACAGTGAGGGAAGAACCCTGAAGACGGAGCCCTTTTAAAAAGGCTTACTGGTTGACCAGGTCCTGGAAAGAAGGGGATAACTTAAGCAACAAGGAGAGTCAAAGACTAAAGGGAAAGTTCCAATGTACCAAGACCAGAGTGAATTCAAGTCAACAGCGCCTACCATTTAAAGGCTACCATGCACTCCTGTAGGGTAGTCACACCAGGGAGTGATAGAGGGTGAGCTGCCTATTCACACAACTAAGCAAGTAAGCATGGAAGAGGAAACCGAGGCCCGAGGGAGGGGCAGATAAGAGATTTGAGACTGGTTCACAGGCAAGAGTTTTAAGCTAATGTACATATAGATCAACCAGAGGTCAGAGGACCAGGCTAGGGAACAAAGACTGAGCTGGTGCAGAATAATGACTCATAAAACACATCTGCTGAGTCCTCACTGTGCATGAGTGGTGGTCTGGCTTATTGTTCTGCTCCCCTTCTTAGTAGGGGCAGAGTATACTTCCCAGCCCCATCAACCTGAGGCTTGGCCATGTGACCCACTTTGGCCAGTGTGACGGGAACAAATGTTGATAGATGCAAAAGCTTGTAGCGTGGTTGGGCTTGCCTTCCTGTGCTCCTGCCTTTCAACCTGTAAAGAACATGTTGGAGGATGAGAGATGTGGAGTAGGCCTGGGTCAACCCTAATGTTGGAGGCAAAACTAGTCTAAATCAGCCAAATCACAGCAATAACAACCTGTTGGTGCATGGACAGGAGATGGATGCTATATTAGTCAGGGTTCTCCAGAGAAAGAGAACCAGTAAGATTTTATATATATATATATATATATATATATATATATATATATATATATATATTTTTTTTTTTTTTTTTTCCCCAAAGGCCTGAGAATCAGGAGAGCCAATGGTGCAAATTCCATCCAAGGGCAGGAGACCAATGTCCTAGCTCATGTCAACCAGGCAAATTTCCCTCTGATTCAGCCTTTATGTTCTAACCAGGCCCTTAAGTGATAGATGAAGCCCATTCACATTAGGGAAAGCAATCTGATTTATTCAACCTACTCATTCAAATGTTAATCTCATCCAGAAACACCCTCTCATACTCACCCAGAATAGTGTTTAACCAAATGCTTGGGCACCCCACCCCTGGTCCAATCAAGTTGACACCTAAAAGTGATCGTCACAGAGGCTTACTGTGATAGGCCACTGAAATTCTGAGGGTGTTTGTTACAGGGTGTCATTGCAGCAAGAGCTAACTGAAACACGATTATCTCACTTCGTCCTTTCCACAACCCAGGTCGGTAAGCATTGTCACTGTCCCCATTTCACAGTGATAGAAACAGAGTTTGGAGAGGGTAAGTAACTTGCCTAGGAGCAATCGGTGGCAGAGTTGGGTTTCTAATTTAGATTCTCTTTTAAAGACCGTATTTCGAACCGTTATACTATGCCACTTCCTTGAGCCTTCAGCACGAGAGCCAAGGGCTGCCCTGGCAGTGGAACTTTTCCAGAGCTCTTTCTTATCAAGGTCTTGTCTGAGCAGGTGAGATTTAAAAGCCAGAGAACAGAGGATGTCAAGTGGTCACATTGCTCTGGAAATATCCGTCTCTGTGAAAAGACAACATGAGCATCGGGGTTGTGTTCCAAATGGACATTTAAAGAGGGACTTGCATCTCCAAAGCTCGTACAAGCTGTTCTGTCTAAGTGGGAGCATTAACATCTCTGGAACAATGATGTTGTAGGGTCTCAGCACCCTTTAATATAGGGTTTCTCAACATTAGCTCTGTTCATGTTCAGACTTGATAATTCTTTGTTACGGTAGCCTGTCCTATGCACTGTAGGATGTTCAGCAGCATCCTTGGCCTCTACAAATTAGATGCCAATATTGTCACCTAGATGTGGTAACAAGAAATCTCACATGAAAACATCATTTCAGAAGACAGCAACATGAGGAAGCAGGCATGAGGCAGAACCCACCTTCCTGGATTCTGGTAGTAGTGGCAGGAGTGGCAGCTCACTCTTGGAGCATCAGGACATGTTCAGACTCAGTACATGAACTTGGTGCCCACACCTAGGGACAGCAGGAGCGAGGTCTTTAAAGACCAGTCTCTTGGTAGGGGGAATATTCTGGCAAGCCCAACCGCCAGCGCTTTGACAGGGTCTCTGTGCTCCCTCATAGTCTTTAATAAGGTATGAACAAAAGGTAACAACACCTCACCTGGAAAATGGGAAGAATAATTAGCAATATGAGGAATATAACATAGGTGTCCAGAGCTTGGAGAAGGAGGTTGGACTGCCTGGGGTCAAATCCCAGCTCTGTCACTTACACTGGTGCTTCAGGCCAGTGACATCGGCTTTCTGAGCCTCCGTTTCCACTGTGTACAATGAAGATAACATATTCTACCAAGTGTTTCAAGGGTCAAAATGGAGAGTTTAAATGGTGCTTTGCATATATCAAGTGCTTGAATATTAGCCATTGTTAAGGTTGGGAGTTGGTGCTGTGAAGGTTTTACTTTCCATAAGACCACTACAACCCCATGCTCCAGGAAATCTAATCTTCTCCAAGATTTTTAGAGATCAAGCCATCCCTACCACCCCTTTCCCCCTGTGCATCTCCTGCCTGGGGTGACCACCCACCCTTACTTCCACCTGTCCAAATCCTTCTGTTATCAGACCGCTTCCGAGAGATGAGCTGGCCCTGCCCAAGCAGGGTCCGGGCCCTTTGGCATGTCAGGTGATCTCCAGGTTCTTGACGAATGCAGGAAAAATTTCAAGACATGAGTCCAGGTAAAAGTGACTATGTTTATTAAAGCTTGGGACAGACAAAGAAAGTGAGGCAAAGAAAGGGCCCCTGGAGACTGGATCAGGGGATAAGCCCTTTCCCTTGGGGAGGCAGGGCTTGTAAGGTAGAAATGTCCCTAATATGGGAACACTGTTATCCCAAAAGTGCCACTGCCCATTGCTTCCCCTGGGTTCCAGTCTCATAGGGACACTGAGAGCTTAGGATAGAAGCAGTGAAGTACACCTGAGGAAAAAGGGATGCTGGGTGCTCAAAGAAGCAAAGAAGATTGCCTGTTGGTGTCCTCTGTCTTGAGGGGCTTGTCTATTTTCCATAGGCAGGAATTTTAGGGGAGGTCCCAAGGGAGGGTCTCAAACAGAATACTCCTTAGATTTCTGGTTGTGTCGTTTAGCATGCTGATGTATTAAAGTGAGCAAATAATGGAGTCGGGGGTCATTTTCTGGATTAGTCTGACTCTAATTTTTTGTTGTTGTTGTTGTCTATCTCCCTGACTTAGGTGATTTAAACCACCTGCTCTTAGATATCTTTGGTTAGGGAGGACAGAGTCTTGTGATTTATTGGCTGACTTAATTGCTCAGCCTTCTGGCCATTTGTTCAGCTATTTGTCTATTTTTTCATCCCACTGGCCAGGGAATTTCCCCAGCTTCTTACTAACCTGCCTTATTTCCAAACCCAACTAATCTTCCTCCTTCGCAAAATCCAAGCTACTATTTCCCTTCTTCTTCGACCCTATATAGCATCTGGCAATTCGCACTGCATAATTTAGTACTTAATTATGCATGGCTGTGAGGACCTAAGCATTTCATCCTGGATGTGTTCTATCTCAACAGCCAGACTGTAGACTTCTCGAGGGCAGGTCCCTCGCCTCATACGTCTTGGTCAGCTTCACTGGGCTGGGCACTTAGGAGGAAAGAAAAGAAAAATGAGTCATATTGAACTGAGCAATTCAACAGAGGCCAAGTCAATTTCAGGTCACAGGAGCAGGGGAAAGTCGGCAGTGAAGCCAGGAGTGGGCTCCCAGGCAGCCCTGAGCTCCACAGGGCAGAAACACTCCGAGGCTGCTTGGCAATTTGCATACAGATGACGTTCCACAAAATACAGGTGCCTGCCTTTTCACCACAGAGGCCAATTAAATGCTTTACATTTTAAAAGCAGTCTCTTTAAGAAATGCCTATGAGAACAATTACGAACACAAAACACAGTAAATGAAACTGGAAGTTATCAAGAGCTACTGAACAAAGTTGAGGAAAATGGCCTGTGGCCAAACGGGAGGAAACAGAGTCCTAGGGGATCAGATTACGGACCATGGAAGCCAATACTCACAGGTCCCACTCCCAGCAGAACCTCTCACAGACCAATTGTGAAATAGAAATAACAGTACTTGCCTCAGAGGGTGGTTGTTAAGTTGAATGTATTAATATATGTGAAGTAATTAAAACAGTGCCTAGTACTTAAGTACTCAATGACTGTTGGTTGCTATGATTATAATGATTATTAATACAGTATTATATATGCTCCAAAATAGCAGGGACCTTTTCCGCCTTGTTTTCCCAGCACCCCGGCACTTCCAGCACACCGGAGGAAACTCGATAAATGTTTGTTGAATGATCGAATTAAATGGCAAGCTTAGCTGGTGACAAATTATGATCTGGAGAAGCCTGCGGACCTGCTGCCCAAGTATTTATAACCGCGCCTTCCTTCCCACGGAAAAGGGAAAAGACTCAGGAGCCTTTTGTAAGTTTCAGCCGCGGTTTGATAGCCTCACCGGCCCCCTCCGGGTTCACCCACTCAGTCTCCCGGCCGAGGGCCCCTCTCCTCCCCAGCAGATCTGGTCCTGCATCTTGCCCATCCCCCTTTCAACCGGTACTTTCTGAGTCCTCCCATGGCTCCGAGCCAGAGCTCTGGAATCTTCCAGACCCGGGTTTAAATCCTGATGTTCGGAGTAGTCTCGCTGTGGCCGAGTGAAATGCTTGGTCTCTCCAGCTCTATCTTAATTCTAGCCTGCGGTTTTTCCATGGCCTTCAGGCAAACGGCTCCAGCTATAGATGTGCTAATTATTGGAGGAATTCTGCTTGAGGCTTGAGTTTTCGGAAAAACGGCCTCTTGCCAGAAGGTACTTCTCCTGAAGAGGTGGAAAAACATGCACAAAATAATGACTGTTTATCAAATACACGCAGGAACCTCAAAACCAGACTCAGCTCAGCAGGGTCGACGGAACTGGAACAGCGATTTGGAGATTTCACGCTGTTCCTGAACCCCGGCTGGCACCCAGACGCCTGCGGACATCGGTCTCCTCCTGCCCTGCCCATTCTCCCTTCCCTGGACAGGAGAGACGCCCGAATTCCAGGCTCTTGGAAAATGGACTTGAGGAACCTCTCAGCTCCCCCATCTTCTCGAGTTGGCACCTTCTCAATCAATAAATCTTTCCTCACTCCAGACTCTGATGTTTTGAACGTTGGCTTTTGAAACCTTGGGTACACGGACTTTGAACCAGTAATATTGCTAACCCGTATCCTTGCACCATTTACCTCACCTCTCGGACCTCAGTTTCCTCACCTGAAAAGCGCATTCACAATGCCCACTTATGGACATCAATGCCTGTAACAAGCCCAGCACACCGTCTGCACATAAAAGGGGATGGCCCAATGTTAATTCCTTCCCGGCCTGCTACTTCCACAATATGGTGAAATCACTAGAGCCCCATAAAAACACAAGATGAACCATTTGGCCAGCAAGAGACTAGTGATTGAAATCACGAGCATCAAGTCTATTTCTCCAAAAGAGAGCAAAACTTTGCAATAAAATTGAGTTGTGGTAGAATGCTAGCAAAGGCTGTTTGCTGCAGCCTGAAGGGGCAGGATATAAAGGGCACATCCTCAGAGGCCAGGGGACAGGTTTATTAATAGGATTAAAGCCGGGAGAGCAGCTGGAGATCCCGGGTGGCTTATCAGCAGGAAATAGTGTGTACTCACGGATAAGAGGATAAGATCACCCACGGAGTGGCCACAGGGCCACTTCAGAAGTGAAAAAAGTGTAATGGGCTACAGGGATAGGAAGCACCAGTGGTCCCCCAAGCACTGACCCATGATCTTCTTCTGTAAGGGGGGGCTACATCGGGATCGCCAGGGGAGGTTTGTCAAGTACAGAATCCAGATCCCATCCCTTGAGTCTCTAGTACAGTGGTCCCTGGGAATTGGTGAGCAATTTTTAAAAGGATTGCAGGTGACAATGCTAAAGAGGCAGCCAAGTGTTGGATTGTTTGAGTTCCAATATGAGGATGGCTTTATAACTACTTTAGTAGCAATCCCAACACCTGGATTTATCCGTTCATTTATGTAATAAATCCTCAATGCATATTTTTGCTAAGAAAGAAATAAGAAGAAAAAATGGTCCCATTCCTCACTGAGCTTACAGCTGACTAGTGGAGATACTGATCAAAAAGCCAAGTAATCAGCCATTCATTCACTCAAAAACTAAGTACTGACAGTGTGCCGGGCTCAGTGCTGAGGACCTTGGAGTTTGATTGGGCCCTAAAAATGAGAAGCAACATAAAACTTGGGAGGAAGTCATATTTTAGATTGGAACCTACCCAAGGGAGGCATCGCTGTGTCTTCTTTATTCTTCAGAATAATGTCCTATATTGCTCCCCAAGAGGGGAGAGGAATATTTCTTAAAATTCAGAGAAAAAAAACTATGTTTGGCAGAGAGGGCTGCACAATTGACAGACTGATAGTAAGTTCTCAAATGATATCAGTGAGGCAGAAAAATGTGAGAAGACTAAGAGGGAAAAATAATAGCAGCAGCAGTAATAACATCTAACGTATGAGGGACTCACTATGTACCAGGCACTGATCTCAGCGCCAAAGAAACGTTAAAAAAATAAAAAATAAAAACCCATGGGTAGCATTTTCATTTGCTACTGGAGGGAGCAGCCGTCCTTTGGAAAGGCAACTGCAAACGGCATCAGTGGTTCTAAAAAGCGTTCCTGCCATTTGACCATGTTCTTTCTTTCCAGACAGAGCATCTTTTGAAACTAGCACAAAGGCTTCCTGCACAAAGTTATGCAGCGCTGGTTTATAACGGCACGAAACCCGCAAATAAACTGAGCGTCCACAAAGAGAGGCTTGCTGAAATCACCTCTGGTGCATCCACATAACAGAAGAGCGAGGCGACTTTCGTTGTAGTGACACAGAACCCTTTCCGAGGCGAACCATTAAGTGAAAAATGCAAGATTCAGCAGAGTGTGGGGTATCTCTTAAATTTTACGTCATTTGCATATATTAACTTTGCAGAAACAATCTGAAGCAATACACCACGCTATTTATAGAGTGTAATCCAATAATCTAGGCAAGGACAAGAAAAGATGGGAAGGAATTTTGGGAAAAGGTTCACGGGTTTTGTTTGGGGAGTGCACCACTGGATTTTTTTTTCCCTTCCATTTTTCTATATTTCTAAATTTAGATGTGTGGCAAAATGAAAAACTTTTATCACACACACAAAAAACAGACTTTTAAGAAAAGAAATCATGGATCCAGGCTAAAGTTTAGCTTAGATTTTTAAAACCTTACAACATGTATAAGAAGGAACCCATGATCAAGAAACAGATATCAAAGAATGGCAAAAAATGTCAAGGTGATGGTCAGAAAGGCACAAATCTTTGAATAATTCACCCAAAACCAAAAACCCAAGGGCCTCTCAAAATTAAGTTTTACAGTCCCAGTAATCAGAACCAAGGAAATGAGAAAATGTCACAATCAAGAAGACCCTAAGGAGATATGACAACCAAATGTGGTGTGGTCTCCTCATGGGATCCTGGAAGACAAGAGAGCATACTAGGTCAACACTAAAGAAATCGAAATAAAGTGTGGACTTTAGCTAATAACACTATATCAGTATTAATGCATTAATTACAACAGACATCCCACATTAATATAAGATATTAATAACAAGGGATACTACATGCTGTCTTCTGTTACCAGCTCCCTGTCCCTGGGCAAGTTAATTCACATTGTACCACCTTCTTAATTTTTTAAAAATTTAAATCTGTTCTAAAAAATAAAGTCTATTTTTTTAATTATATTTTAAAACACCTTTCAGAGGTTTGATTGTTTTTGTGTTTGTGTCAGGGTTTATATTGAAAGTGTATTGGTTAGGGACTCTTTTTATTGCAACTGACAGGAGCCCCAACTCGAAGAATAGTAAACAAACAAAAAAAAAAAAATCAGATTGATTGGCTTACAGAATTAACAAGTCCAGGGGAAGGCTGATTTCCGGAATAGCTTGGTTCTGGGGCTCACTCCAGTCTGGGACGGCTGCTCTCTCCAGTAGCAAATGAAAATGCTACACACGGTTTTTTATTTTTTATTTTTTTAACGTGTCTTTGGCGCTGAGATCAGTGCCTGGTACATAGTGAGTCCCTCATATGTTAGATATTATTACTGCTGCTACTATTATTTGCATCTGAACTTTCTTTCTGAGCTCAGTCCTCCACCGTGTGGGTTGCACGATCAGGCCCCCCGCTGTGACTCTAGGACCGCCAGGCTCACTTCACTTTTATTACAAGCAGTTCTAGAACAGCTTCTGCCTGTTTGCCGAGGAGGCAACAGAGGCAACCACACCTAATTCACAGCAGCTGGGTCACATGCTCATGTCTGAGCCAATCACTGGGGTCAAGACAATGCAATGCTCTGAATGGCCAGGACAGGACACACAGCAGATCCTAGAATCCTGGGGAATCAACACCATCTGAAGCACATTGTTCCAGAAAAAAAGCAGGTACAAGGAGAAGAGGAGACTGGGCAGCAAAACAAAAGCTGTCCCCTCAGGTAACAAAGAAAATTGCAAAATTCCTGTGGGACCATTTCTTTGATTTTAAAAAAAGAATTAAGAGAAAAAAATGAAAACACACCCACCATTAAGAACTTGAAATCTGACATAAATAAGCAGGTAGCCAAAAAAACACTGCTTTACATAAGTTCAGAGGCCAGAGAACAGAGTCTCACAATTCATGCTTATGTCTGTGGAGCTGCTGCTAAAGACCTGTGTTTGGCACTTTTAGGGGAACAAAAAAACTAAAGGGGCCACAAAGGAGACAGGGATGAGTTGAAAGTTGATATCCAAGAAACAAAGACAGCCACTGATTGCTGAGGAAATTGTTGAACAGTTTATAAAATAGCAGGTTTCAGAGGCTTAGAGGAGAGTTGATCAATAAAACCTACCATAAGCTCACCAAGAGCTGGTTGCCAAATGCACTCACTGCCTAGGACTAAGCACCAGGTTGGGACCATTTTAAAGACAGCATGGGTCGTTTTCAGAAGCATTTGAGAATCTGAAAACAAGTTCTCGTGAAAAATCTTTGGACAGGTAGAAGAAACGTGGCTTTGATTTAATAGTGGATGGGCTCTCTGTACCAACTAAATGCCACCAGCATCACCGCCATCAGAGTGGCTACCCAGTGTGTTCACTCAGGGCTAAGAGCCAGGCTGCACTGCAACACCATCTCGCTGACCTGCCGGAGCAATGCAGGAAGTGGGTATTTATCAGTTTCCCTCTACAGATGAGAATGCTGAGAGGTTTAAGAGGCCAGATAGCTGGTCAAATTAGAGAATGATGGAGCTGGCATTCTGACCCAGATCGGTCCAACTGCACAGTTTTTCCCAGCAGACACTCTCCTAGACCGATCTTGTGTACAGCAAGCGTTCATAACTGGTGGCTGCTCTCATGAGTCATTAGCAGTATCCCAAACAAAGTACCTGAGTGGTCAGCATCCCTGCCTAGTCCCTGCGCATGTGTCATTGTGGCGGACACCTCTCAGAAACCACGTTTACTTCCCCTTTCATTCATTTCTCTACTAGTCAACCAATGCTTAAGTGCCTACTATGTACCAGCTGCCATGCTAGGTGCTCAGAATACAGCTGTGAACCAGATAGACACAGTCCCTTTCTAGAAACAAAATCTGGGTCCCCAGGATGGTGGGTCTAACGCAGTTCAAGAAATACATTTACCAAGCACCTTCTCTGCACCAGCCCTTACAGAGGATGGCGAGTGCACAGGTAAATGAGACACAGCGCCTGCACAAAAAAGAGCACATGGAATAGTAGAAGAAACACCTCAGAAAATGAGATAAATTACGTTTACTTTTTTATTAGATTGTTATTATTAACTGAATTTATTCAGCACTGACTATGTATCAGGCACTGCACTAAACATGTTAACGTGCATTAGCTCATTTAACCCTCACAAAAAACCTTTGCGGTCAGGACGCTGACTATCCCCATTTCACAGCTGCTGAGTGACGCGGTTGCGACTCGAGCCCGATGCTACTTGTCCCTAAGACTCTTTCCTGGTATTCACCATGCTATTTGCATTCCACGGCATTCACTTTTCCTCCTTCACCAGCAGATTCCTCCAGGCTCACCCGACTCTACCCCCTTCTAATCGATTTGTGCCTGAGTCTCCAAACCTTAGGGAACAGCCTTACTGGAACTGCAGTCTATCAATAGCTACAATGACTGAAAATTGTGTCACGTACAACAAAGAATATCTGTTCCCAGGGCACCCAGTGAGACGGAAATAGGTCTCTGTTAATAGTATTGTATTCCACATTCCACTTGGAAGGTTAATATTCAGGGTCAAGTTCCCCCTGAGTTTAAAACCAGGGACATCAAAGTAATAAGGGGTTCCCGCATTCCACGAGGAGTAGACTAATGGCCTGTGAGCCTCTATTCAGCGCTGAGCTCCTGTGGTTTTGGTCAAAAGAAGCCTTGATCATTTAATGAAAAAGACTAACTGGTCAATATCCCACTACCAATTTATTTTTAGACCAATCTAAGTCATAATTCTATCCATTCTTTTACCCCCAACCCCTCCCTGTACCAGCCCCACACCCAATCACTGCCAGCCTCTCTGGGGTGCCGATGTTCTGCAGATGTCTCCCTGCCCGTGAGATTCCCTGAACAGTGCTGCCTCAGCTGCAGACGCATCATTCTCTCTCTCCATAAAATGCCTTTCTGCTGACTGCACTGACTGCTAGCTTGCTCCACCAGGATCCCCTTTTTTCACTGTGCCATCCCCTCCCCAAGCTCCCATTCTCCAATCAGACCCTTCAGTTCATTTCAACAATGTTCTACAGAGCCTCTGCTCTGGGCTGGGCAACAGGCCAGGCTGGGATGGAAAGCTGAATGAGACCCAGCGCTTACGGAAGATCCACATACTCGTAGTCAGAAAGAAAGGGTGAAAGGACTTATACCAACATCCAAAAGAAAAGCAAGATAAAGAGGAAGGGGTTGTTTTGATTCCCTGTCGGAAGGGTAGGAGATAACAAAAAAGACGGTTTCACACATGAGGGTTTTGAAGGTTGAATAGGAGTCTTCCAGGACGCAAAAGAGGAAACAAACGCACGAAGTTGTAAAAGGGCATGCTTGGCAGGTTGGGAGGATGGAAAGAAGAAAAGGGGGTGACACGTAACTCAGTGTTGGACATGGGAGAGCAGAGTGGTGGGACATGAGCAGGACAAATTGTCATGGCCCCCAACCACTTTGCCTGCTTAGGTTTGTCATTTTTTTTTAGGTTTTGAAATAATTTCACACTAACAGGGAAGTTGTAAGATTCGTATAAAGAACTCTCATATACCCTTTTCATCCAGGTCCTCAAAACAGTCAAGACTGTCCCACACAAGCTGTTATCATCTTTTCTCTGTATATCCAGATTTGTATTTTTTCTGAGCCATTTGAGAGTGAGTTGAGGTCGTGATATTCCTTTATACTTAAACATTTTGTTGTCTATTTCCTAAGACCAAAGTCATTTCCCTAGATAACTACTACATAAAGTCAGAAAATTTATGAGACTTAATACTATTATCTAATCCACAAACCTCATCCATATTTCACCAATTTTCTGAATAATTTCCTTTATAACAATACCAACAAAAAAGTTGACCGCCACATTTTATTATTTTCATAAAATTTTCAACTGTAGCCGACAATATTATTTTATATTAGTTTCAGATGTACAGCATAGTAGTTAGACTATCATATACTTTACAACATGGTCCCCACAATATTTCCAGCACACCCTGACACCATGTATAGTTATTACAATATTATTGACTATATTCCCTATGCTAGAGCACCGCCCTGACTATTATGAAACTACCAATTTGTACCTCTTAATCTCTTCACCTTTTTCACGCATCCTTCCAACCCCCCTTCCCATCTGGCAACCATTGTTTTGTTCTCTGTATCTATGAGTCTGTTTCTGTTTTGTTTGTTTGTTTATTTTGTTCTTTAGATTCCACATCTGAGTGAAATCATATAATATTTGTCTTTCTCTGTCTGAAGTTATTTCACATAGCATAATACCCTTTGGGTCCATCCAAATTGTTACAAATCAGATTTTTCTTTTTTACAGCTGAAAAATAATTACATTGTCTATATGTACCAAATCTTCTTTATCCACTCGTCTCTTGATGAGCACTTAGGTTGCTTCCATATCTCGGCTATTGTAACTAATAGAACATAGGGGTGCATATGTCTTTCAAATTAGTCTCTTAGATTTCTTCAGATAAGTACCCAGAAATGGAATTTCTGGGTCATAGGGGAGTTCTATTTTTAATTTTTTGAGAAATCTCCATACTGTTTTCCATAGGGGCTGTACCACTTTACAGTCCATCCAACAGTGCATGAGGATTCCCTTTTCTCCGCATCCTTGCCCACTTGCTGTTTGTTGACTTATTGATGATAGCCATTCCGACAGGTATGAGGTGATATCTCATTGTGGTTTTAATTTGCATTTCTATCATGATCACTGACATTGCACATCTTTTCAAATACATGTATTGTCCATCTGTACATCCTCTTTGAAGATATGTCTGTTCAGGTCCTCTGCCCGTCTTTTAAATACATTGTTTGATTTTTGATGTTCAGATATATGAACTCTTTATAAATTTTGGATATTGACCCCTTATCTAAACATCCTATTTTAAATTGGGACCCCACAATCCCAACATGCCTTGGCCCTGTTTTATCTTTCTTCACAGCCCTTTCCACCATCTAACCTATAACATGTTTTTCTTATTTTTAATCATCTCTCCTTCCTATCACCCCACTAGAATAAGTCCTATAAAGTCAAAAATTTTATCTGCTTTATTAGCTGTTATATCCCCAATGCCCAAAATAGTGCCTGGCACATGGTAGTTATTTCATAACTATTCTTCGTGCAACTGAATGGCCAAATCTGAAGGTATCTCTTCATAACCTTCTGTTCCCTTTATCTTTTTAAACAAAAAACCAGTGGGATACTTATGTCGATAACACTGAGCTTCCATGTTGCCGCTTTCCCTCCTTCACAGTACTTTGGATTCTTTGTCCTTTTATATGTATGTAGTCTATATCACAAAAGAAAGGGCTGCTCCAGGACAGCTAGGGCTTCTCCAAAGGCTAGTCCAAGTCAACTGAATCCCCACTGGGCCATCCAGATAGATACAAAAGTCTTTGAGATGCAACAGTATCTATCTCTCTGCAAATAGAGTTAGCATCTTTAGATCTAATGGAAAGATTCCAAGAAAATCCCCAACTGGAAAGTCAACTTATAGATTCAACAGTTAAATCGAGCCATATCATTAAGCACATGGGACACAGACCTAGTGTTAAATCACAGACTTAATCTGAGTTAAGCCACTTTGGTTGGGAATGTGAGCTGGAGGCCTATAATTAATACCAGCCAGTCCAGCTCCAGCTGCTTCAGCTGACAAGGAGCAAACTGGACAACCTTGTTTCAATTTCCAGGGCACTTCGGGGCTGCTTACCTTCAAGTTGCAGAGACGGTGGGCTTCTTTCTGTCTGACCTCATCTGCTAAGGCTCACTCTGGGCTCACCACTCTCAAGCCTCATCAGCCTCTTTGTGCTTCTCAAACACTTCAAGGATGCTTCGACATCATTTACATCTGCTCTCCACCCAATTTCCCTTTGGACTTTACTCAGATGTCACCTTCTCAGTGAGAACTTCTCTCTTGCCCTATTTAATTCTGTAAACCCCTATTCTACCTGCCACCTTTTATCCCCCTCCCTCTTCCCTGCTTTATCCTTTCCCACAGCACATACCATCTAACATACTGCACATTTTATTTGATCATTTACTCTCTTCCCTGCAGTAATATTCAAGACCTATGATGCCAGGGTCTTGCTTTCTCATTCAATGCTGTCTCCTCAGTCACCTGGAATAGTGTCTGGTATATATTAGGCATTCAACACCAAATATTTGATTAACTAATTGATTAGTTATTTGATTGATTGATTGATAAAGGAATTAATTAAGTGGCTAGTTAATTAACTCCATTCCTGTGGCTGGCCTAGTATGGTCACTTGGATAATAAATTTCATCAAAGACTGTGCTGGGTACTCAGGTTACCAAGTCAAATAAGACCCACATAGGAAAACCCTAACCACAGTGTCTCTAATACCCCACCTGAGTCACTGATGCAGATAAAGTTCAAACTCTCTGTCCCCAGAGTTCTCGTCTCCTGACCCCCACCCTCCACCACCCCCAACAGTTCCTCTAACCTCCAAAGACCTCTAACTTCTTTCTGCTCTTGCACGGGAGAAGAACCGAAGTCTTTAGGTTCTCCTCACAGGCAATGCCTCTCTTCCTAGACCAGTCCTCTTCATCAGCCCTACTCTTCCAGCCTGGCCAACCCCTACTCATCAGGTTTATCTTGTGTCACAGTGCTTATCCCACTCTTTGGTAAATTTCTCCTTGCAGGTTAGTCAATCTGACCAGACTATGGGTTCCATGAGGCCAGAACTTCACCTTCTTTCTCCCCACTGTATCCAGTGCCTAGGGCATTGTCAAACTCCTAGTTGAATATTTGCTAATCTGGATAAAAGCTATCATCCATTTCACAGATGGAGGTGAAATATAGAGTAAGATCATGACCTTGAAGACAGTTCTGAGTTCAAATCTTAGCTGGCTCTTCCATCTAATGGATGTGTAAACTTAAGAAAGTTTTTTAAGCTCCGTGCATTTTTTCTCATCCAATAAATAATGAGCAAAGTAAATTCATAACTCAGCACTGTTCTGATAGCTGGGAATGTGGCAGTAAAAAACTAGGTCTGTAATAATATCTAACCCAAGTCCTAAGCCATGAGAAGGAGCTGACTACCTTGAGCACTAAAGGAAGAACACTAGAGGCAAAATGAACATAACATACCAAGACAGTGAGGCAGAACAACCTTGCAGCGTTCAGGCAAGAGAAAAGAAAGCCACGGAGGCAACTGGCATTCTCAAAAGCAAGGCTCCCATACGCTAAAGAAGTGCAGAGCCACTTTTCCTGCCCTGTTTTCAGGCTGCCCACCCAATGCTCCGAGCCCACCCAGCTTTAGACTCCGAGGTCCATCCTGAGCTCTGATGAAGGACACTGCTTGTCCACCCGCAGCTTTCTTGCTTCTTCTCAACCGCAGTTGGAATCTCCCTCTGACTGGTCAGCCTGGATATTTCCCACTAACCTGACCTTCTCAATCCCCAACATCAGTGTCCCATTGGGTGGCGCTGTTCACCGGGTTGGCCTGGTTCTCGGGCTGAAAATCTCTAAGACAAAAATCAGTGGGCAATGGGGAGATAAGTCATATGTGGAGAACAACACCTCCAGATCTTGATGCCACCAGGATCTAGTCGGGTCAGAGAATACTACACTTCCATACCCTGAATCCCAGATTCCCATCCTCCTCTAACTCCGCTACCCCTAAATGTTACACTCGGTGGCCTGTCCCACTGGATATTTTACCTTTAATTTCTGTCTGCTTCACTCTGGTCTCTTTACAGCACTGATTCTCAACTGAGGACACCTTTGCTCCCAAGAGGATATTTGGCAACGTCCACAGACACTTTCAGTTGACACAGTAGGAAGAAGGTGGTGCTGGCACATGCTAAAGATCCTACAATGACCAGCAGAGCCTGCCCCCCACAAAAAAATTATCCAGCCCAAAAAGTCAACAGTTTCAAGGTTGAGAAATGCTGACTGAAGGGAACCCAACTCATATACATAAATGTTAAATATATATAAATAGAAGCTAAAATGTATTTGTATGCAAAATGCAAATTAAAATGTTAATGAAATATCTCATACCCAGTATGCTGACAAAGTTCAAAAAGGACAAGTATTGGCAGGAATGTGGGAATATAGAAGACCTCAGGCATGGTTGGTGGGAGGGGACCCTGGTGTGCCCCGAGCAACCTGTTACTATTTAGTCAGAGTAAGAGTCACAGAGCCAGTGGTCAGCAGTTCTGCAAGAAGTTCTGACCAAGCTTCTTAAAAGGACACATGCAAAGACAGTCATTGCAACGTTATTAGTGGTTCCAGGAAGTCAAAGGCGCCGAAGGTGTCCATCCCTGGGGAAGCAGGCAAGTCAAGGTGGACGAGGGAACACCATGGAGTATTAGAAGTGACATTTTAGGTAATATGTGGCGATAGAGAAGGACCTTCCAACCATAATGAGAAGGGGAGGGGAAGTAAAAACAGCTTGCGGTCAGTAGTACAAGTCCACATACATCAATTTGTTTAAGTGTACACATTAGGAGAGGACATTGATACAAGCACTTTGGAAAACTGTTTGGCGTATATACTAAAGCCAAGTATAAAAACTATGGCCCAGCAACCCACTCCTGGTAGTGTACCCAAGAGAAATGAGTGTGTCCCCGAAACACCCGTACCAGTATGTTCACAGCAGTTTAACTTAGAATAGCCCCTCAAACTTGCAACGGCCCATTGTTAACAAACAGAGGGATGCCCACACAATGGAACAGCACACAGCAATTAAGACGGAAAAACCACTACTACACGCAACATGCATGATCTCATAGACATAATGTTCAGCCACAGAAGCCCGATACAAAGAGCACGTGCTCTCTGACTCCTTTAATGAAGTTCAAAATCAGACAAAACTGATCAATAGTTTTAGAGGTCATTACAGTAGTTCCCTGTGGGGATGACAGACTTTAAGGGTTCACAAGGTTGATCTCTACAGTGCTGGAAATGTTCTTTATCTTAATCGCCGCGATGATTATGCAGGGATCTATACATATGCAAAAATCAAGCTATGCATGTAAGATTTGTGCTCTTTATGTTAATTATAACTAAAAATAAAACTTGGAGGGGGCACTCTCAAAAGACATAGATTCACCTGACAATGCTAAGTACTGGCAAACATGCAGCGCAATTAGAAATTCTGACACATTGCCGATAGGAATGCAACGTGGCACAGCCGCTCTGCAAAATAGTGTGGAGATTTCTTACAAACTTAAACATATCCTTACAATATGGTCCAGTAAACCCACTCCGGAGTGTTTTAAAGAGATGCAAACTTATGTTCCTATAAAAACCTGTACACAGATACACAAATGTTTATAGCAGCTTCATTCATAATCACCAAAAACTGGAGACAATCCAAATGCCCTTCAGTGCATAAATGGATCAGCAAACATCCCTACCACAGGATACCACTCAGCACAAAAGAGAAACAGCTGACACAGGTAACAACCTGGATGGATCTCAAAGGCAATATCCTGAGTGAAAGAAGCCAATCTCAAAATGTTACACACTGTAAGGACACATTTATATGACCTTCTTAAGAAAACAAAATTATAGTAGGGGAGACAGATCAGTGGCTGCCAAGGGTTATGGGTGGGAGACAGTGTGACTATAAAGAAATAACACCAAAGGAGTTCTTGGGGCAATGGAAATGTTCACTGTCCTGACTGTGCTGGTGGTAGTTACATGAATCTATAATGTGTTAGAATTCACAGATCAATACACCAAAACAAAAAAGAGGCAACTGTACTGTATGATAATTTCAGATATAAAATAAATACGATATTGATTCAGAGTCTTATTCCACAAATAATAAAGAGCTATGTTAGAAATAAGATGAATAAATTGGGGGAATCTAAGGTACAGCATGGCGATTATAGCTAATAATGCTATATTACAGACTTGAAAGTTGCTAAGAGAGTACATCTTAAATGTCCTCACCACACCAAAGAAGCGGGGGTTATCTGACAGGACGGAGGTGTTAGCCTACACCGCGGTGGTAATCATTTTGCAATATATAAGCGTACCAAATTGATGCGTCCCACCTTAGCTTACACAATGTTATATGTCAATTACATCTCAGTAAAGCTGGAAAAAATAAAAATATGTAGATATGCACACAAAATATAAATGCTGCAAGAACATACACAAACAAAATGATACACATTAAGCACCAAATGGCGGCCTCTTCAGGGTAGTGAGAGTGAATGAAGGGTAGGGGGTGAGGCGTGGGGACAAAAGGACGTGAACCTGAAGGACTGAGAGGCAATGTCCTCACAGCGATAGTTTATTTCAAGGATCAACAAGGGGAGAAACGCGAATCAGCCATGACCTGGAGGAATCCAGGCACAGGCTCCCGACACCCCCAGCCTCCCTCCCTCCCCAGGGATTACGCCAAACACGCCGCTCCCTCCAGCGACATTCCGCGAAACGTGCGCAGCGTTTCTGCACGGGGAAGCCCACGACAGACTCAGTTCAGGGGTTTAGTGAGAGCTGGTCATGTAGGCACAACGACCAGAGGCAACTTTTGAAATTCCAGGCTCCTAAAAGGGAATCAGGGATTCAGTGCCCCAGGTGAGCAAGAAGCCTTACTGAAATTAGGGAACAATCCAGAAACTGAGTTCTCCTGTGCGGTCAAGGGTCCAGTCCCAGGGCAGGCCCTTCGAAGGACGGGCACTGGCAACTGCAGGCCCACTATGTTAACTCTTCCCTGCACCGGAACGTTGCGCTGACCAGTGTGGATGTGCAGTGAGCCTAACAGCTCCAAAGAAAAGGTAAAATGACATCAACACTGTGTGAGCCAAACAACACAACGGTTTGACCAGAAACAGCCACGGGCAAGGGCTGTGACTCTGCTCTCAGGGTGCCACCACAGGGAAAAGGAGCCCCATGAAGGCAGATTATGGCCACCAGCGAGAGCAAGCAGAAGAGACCCCCTCCCTTTTTCTTACTTTAAACCAGCACTGCCCTTGGCAAACTGATCTGAATGTGTTTTTCTCTCACCTGTGCCTCACCGAGTGAGGAACAAAAGTCACACACACACACACACACACACACACACACTCCCTCAGCAACATTTAAAAACAGAGAAATATGCAGGACCACGTCTCCTCAGGTTAATATAATGATGGAATGATTCTCACTCTCTTGCAATAACCCTCCCAGCCCCCCAGCTCCAAAGCATCTCAGATTAAAAGAGGAAATTCTCTAATGTTTGCAATTTCGGTTTTTTTAACGTTTCAGGCATGAAAGCATTTTTGCTCCCTAATGATCTCTCAGATGTAGCAGGACCTATGCTCTTACATTCACCACAGACTTCCCTCACCGCAAAGACAGACCCTCTGATATTAATTGATCTGCTCTGAGTTGTCAGTTCTTCTGATCATTATGTAAGCCATGCTAGTGTGTTAACCAGGCAGGCCCACGATGGGTCGTGAATGGGTAGGGAAAAGGATGGATGGGTGGATGGGTGGATGCATGCATGTGTGGATGGATGGGTGGGTGGGTGCGTGGATGAATGTCTGGATGGAACAGGCAGATATAGACAGAATAGAGATAGAGATAAATAGTTCGACAGATAGAGAGAGGTATCTATCCATTCATTCAATCAGCACTTGTTGAGTTATCTACCATGAGCCAGTCACTGTTCTAGGTGCTGAGTCTATACAGTAACCCAACAGTAACCCGAACAGACAAACACTCCATGAAGGTGTGTTCTGTCATGGAGCCTGCATTCTAGAAGAGGAGAGGCAGACTATGAAAAATAAGTGTAACATATAGAATGGGAGTTGGAGTTAAGTACTGTGGAGGAAAACATAAAAGAGGGGGCTTGAGACTGGCTGAGGGAAGTTTCAGTTTTCAATAGTAAGAAAGTGATTTTGGAATAAACATCTAAAAGGGATTAGGGTGCCCAGGTTTAATAGTACTTTTAAAATAGATAGGCCTAGCTACTTAAGGGAGGCAGACTAATACCAAAAATACCAAGACAATGAAAAATCACAGAAGTTGGTTTAATACCAACAGGAACCTACGGATCACGGAATACAAATGCTTAGCTGTTCGCAAGACTTGAATTGGAGGAGCACAATATGGGTTGGGCACCTTTGGAAGAAACCAATGAAGCATCACCAAGAAGGGCCTGTCCAGGCCCCAGATAACCAGGAAATCTATGACCCTTGTGTCATGATATTGAGGCAACACAAAAAGATGGAGAGACATGTCTGAATTTGGGCATAGATATAGACACCCTTGGGACATACCAGGTGGGTCGAAAGAAAAAACAAGGACAACAGGAAGGTTAAAGTTCTATATAAATACAAAAATGCAAATTATAGGCACTTGGGAATTTCAGAGGATTTTGCAGGTCTGTTGCTCCTCCCACTGACCCACCATTAGTCACATAAATACGTCCATATTGGAAAAGTCACATTCTTCACACGTCTCTACCTATTCCATATTGCTGCAAGGACTGCTTTTTGGACTAGAACATGGCAATGATCAGTTTTGAGAGTGCCTGTGAGTCAAATCAGAATGAGTGCCTACTAAAATGAGCCACAAATTCCTCCTGCCCCTATATGCACACCCTTTGTAATGTGACTTTGCTATGCTTCCCATTAACATTAACGCAGGGAGTCTGTTTCTCCACTCTCTTGAATCTGAGCTGGCCATGTGATCAGTTTTGACCAATAATACTCTCAAAGAAGTGATATTATAGGTGTTCAAGCCTAAGCCTCAACAGGCCTGCAGGTCCTGCCTTCCCGCTCTTGAAAGGTTACACTGCAGGGTGAGTGCAACTTTCATTTTGCATCTCGGATACTTGCTTGCTCACCGTTGCCTGGCCCTGCACCTTCCCTGCCACAGCCCCGAGAGGAGGATGGCCCAGTCCTCTGGTCTCGCATGATGACTGGTGCCTCCCTTTGCCTGCGCAGGTGGGCTGATTAATGGCACTGTTAAAGAGAACCAGCTGCTGCTTTCAGCGCTCTTTCCTGCAGAGATCCTTAATTACTGGACTTCACCTGTTGAGTCTCCTTAAGTAACAAGAATGCGTATGTTTAAATGTGAGAACAATTCATTAGGAAGTGCCAGCATCTTAGAGAAGGGAGAGCCCCCAGTTAATTCCAGAACCTCACTGCTCCAGCCAGGTAAGAGCAGGCCAAGGCAGCGTCGCTTTTTTTCTGAATGCCACCCAGCCAACAACAAGACCTTCAACCGATGGCAGGCACTCAGCAGCCCACGGGAAGAAGCTGTGAGGTCAGACCACGCCCTTCCTAGTCTGTGGCCACCCTTTAGCATCCTTCCGGTCCTCCTTTCAGCTCAGGAGCCTAATGATGACACTGCACAGCCACACAGGGACTGCCTCCACAGGGCCAAAACTGCTCTAGCATTTTTGCTTTAGCTTTAGCATTTTCTTAAATAAATGAAAGCTTTGCAAAAAGCTAGCCTAAAGTTATTAATAGATATTCTGGCCTAAAATAATATGTCTTAAGGAATTAGAATTCAGATCCTCAAACAGTGGTTCTCAACCCTCGTATTTCAGTAGATTTTTTTAAATTCAAGTGCCCAGACTCCAGATTCAGATTTAATTAGTCTGGGGTGTGTCCCCAGGCATCAGAATTTTCATAAAGCTCCTGTGGCAACTCCGATGTGTAGCCAGGATTGAAAACCACTCTAGTAGTTTGATTGCACTTTAATAGATTACAAGGTACTTACTTTGTTGTTGTTGTTTTAAATATTTTATTTATTTTTGGAAAGGGGGGAGGAAGGGAGAAAGAGGAGAGAAACAATGATTCGTGAGAGAAACATAGATTGGTTGCCCCTCCAAGCCCCCAACCCAGGACCTGGTCCACAAGCCAGGCATGTGCCCTGGCTGGGAATCATACCAGTGACCTTTTGGTTCGCAGGCCAGCACTCAATACACTGAGCCACACCAACCAGGGCTAACAGATTACAAAGTACTTTCTAAAGAATGAGTCCTGGGTCTCATCACTGTATCACCCATACCAAGCACAGTGCCTGGGACGAAGTTTGTCCCTAAAACATGTTATTTGAATAAAAATAATATCACTTGAGTTCATTGTTTATACTTTTTTCAATTATTTGCCTTACACATGTATCCATGCACATGTTAACTTTTATATAAATTCATAAAAGTGACCAAATCATGCCGTGTTGTGTATGAGAGAGAGAAAGCACACACTCTTTTATTTCCTCATCATTTTTTTTTTGGCTTGTTTGCCCTGCTCCCACTCATCCCCACCTGCCCCATGACCTGCCTGAAATCCCCATATAAACAGCTGAGTCTGTGATATTCCATATGTTCTCCATCCTCATTTAATTCTAGGCAAACATATAGATCTAAATGAGCATGGGTGGCCACTGTCTGTTTTGTAGAAATAGAATATCATACACACCAAGTCCTTGCAGAAAGCCCCCCAAGTCACCTGCATGAGCTCTACTTCACTCTCCTTGACAGGCACATATTAGTCCGTGAGCAGATGCACCATAACTTACTTAGTTATTGCCTTGTGGAGAGGTATGCACTTTGCTTCCCATTTTTCCCACATGAGAAACCAGATAGCAATAAACACAAGGTGGCCTGATGCTCGCAACCACCCTATAAACCACAAATATCCACATGCATCTTTCTTCTCATCCCCAGAGACATAGCAAAACGTCTGGCAAGCCAGCCTGGACCCTAAGACTCCATCTCCGGTTGAGAAGGACGATAATAATGTACATAAGATTGTGCATACAGAGAAACACTTTACAATCTGCAGAAGAATTTGTGTCAAAGTCGGCCATTCATGCGGAGTGTCCTGGTTCTCCGTGGCCAATCTATCCACAACGTGGCTTGGCTGAGAGCTGTTCAATAGCATCCTTAACAGCCCATTGATCCAATTACATTTCTTTCTGTTCCACTTCAGAATGATAATCTCTCATTCCCCACCCCACCCCCTGAAAGAGCCCAGATAGATTCCTGATGACCAGTGGAAGAGGTAGCTGCCATCAGAACTCACTCGAGGGACCCAAACACTCATCTAATTGTGGCATGGGATGAATTAATTTGACTGACACATCAGACCTCTCCACGGGAATTTGCCATTGTCTCCAGTCTCTTTGCTTTTCTGGGGAGCTTTAGGATGCAGCCAAACTTAGGTCAACTCAGGAACATCACTGGGCTGCTCTCATCATGTACTGGGCACTCAATAAATAACTGTTGAATTGAAAATTGCCCAAAGGAACATATATTGGAGCTCAAAGTAGAGAGATTAGCTGAATAAATAGGATTTGTCCAGATTATCTCTTTGCAGGATTGGCCAGTATGGGAGTTGGAATCTGAATCCAAAAGTAATGCATAAAATGAAAATATACTCTAGGGCAAGGTAAAGTCAAGACCTTGAGTGACAGCAGAGGGCAAAGTAGAGGGAACTAAATATACACTCTAAGTCCAATGGGCAGAATAATGAGGACAAATAGATAGTAATGGGACCAGAAGAGGAAGCATTCGCTTACTTGACAACTAAACCTATATGGAATACCTAACAAATGCCAAGCACTGAGCTAAGCGTTAGTGATGTGGTGGGACAGAAGTCATAATTCTAGCCCTCCACTGCTCGTGGTCTTATGGAGGAGACCAAGGTACAAACACACAGTAAAACAGAGCCATGATAAGACAGGACAGAGTGAAGCACCTAAGCCAACCAGGGGAGGTACAGAAGGTTTCCTGGAAGAGGAGATAGATGAGGAAGAATTAGCAAAGATGAAGGGGAAGAGAGAGAAGATTGGCAGGTAAACAGTTTGTATCATGAAGAGTTATAAACTCAGTCCCCTTTAAGCCCCCACTATCTTTGACTTTGATATGTAGACTCCTGAACAATGAGAATTCATGCCCATAATCACGTCCCTGGGGTGTGACCAGCCCAGTGCTCTTTGACCTCCATGCCTTTGTCCATGCTGTTCCCTTTGCTTGGACAACACTATCCTATCCTCTCTCCCCAGTCTGCAAAACCACCATGTCTACCCCGCATCGAGGCACAGCCCAAATGCTTTCTCCTCCATGAAGTTTTTCCAAATTTTGCTACTTGGAATTAATCTCTGTCTTTCTCCCCGAATTCCAATAACGCTTTGCTTGTTCCTCTCTATAGTACACAGCATTCTTGACATTGTATTATAATTATTTGTGTATTTGCCTAATCTCCTCCACTAAACTATAACTCCACTGGGGCAGAAAACCTCCTACCCATCTTTGTATTCCCCACAGTGCCTTATCCAAGGCAGGTGCTCAATACCTGCTGAATGAAGATTATGTTCACCAGATTCCAGGTGAATGGGAAAAAGTTATCAGACAGCACAGCTGGAATCAGTGGACTGGGCCAACTTTCTAACAACTGCAATTGCCTAGTTGCTAAAGTAGTGAATTTTCCTTGAATAGAGAGATCCTTTAACAAACAGTGGGGCAAGATGATTTCTAAGCTAACCTAATCTTGACCAGGTTGCTATGATGGAGAATAGTGATTCTCAAAGACGACAGAATCCCACTAACAAGTGAGACAGAAATAGATGTAACTTAGTGTCAATGTTCTAGTACCTGGGCTGGATGACAGGTGCCAGGGCGTTTATTTGATTATTAAATAGTTAATCAATTAACATAAGATAGATTCATTCTTAGAGAAGTGACAGTGTCTCATGAACACCGACTACAATTAACCTAAATTTGAACATCTGAGATCTATTTAAAAAGTTTAACCTAAATAAGAGCTGCTCCCTCAATCTGATTTGGTGCGTCGGCGGGGTCAAGTGATGAGGGCTTTCTAAAGCACAATTTTCCCAATGTCATCCTGCTGTGCAACGTCTTCAATGGCTCCCCAGTGCCCCAGGACTTACGCCGCAGCCCCCAGCTGAGAAGTTTGGGGTCCTGAATGCTGTAACCCTTGCCAGCCTCACCTTCCACCGTTTCCCTGTCACACTTGATCATGTGCCCCAATCTCAAAGGCCAAAAGGGACACAGTGGAGAGTGCTGAGAGAGAAAACCTCAAGGACACGCCCCCACTCAAGACCTGAGCAATTTCACAGGTCCAGCTCCTTTTCCCAGCAGGAACACAGCCTCAGTGTTGTAAGCTCCACCAAGCTTTCAAAGGAAGCAGGGAATCCAGATTTATTTTAGTAGGACCAGCCACTTTTCAATACTGGCTCAAAAACGGTTAAATAATGCGTAGGCCAGAAGCCCTGGCCGAGTGGCTCAGTTGGTTGGAGCATTGTCCCGGACACCAAAATGTTATGAGTTCGATCCCTGGTCAAGGCACGTGTGGCAGGGCAACCGATAGACGTGTATCACATTGGTGCTTCTCTCTCCCTCCCTCTCTCTCTAAAATGGATAAAAACATGACCTCAGGAGAGAATTTTTTTAAATTTTTTGAAGAATAAACAATGCACAGGCCAGAAAAACCTCCACTGTGGCCCATAGGTCCCCACCCTGTGCTTTGTTTTGAATCTACTTTTTAAATCTACTTAGTGTTACTATAAGGTGATATGCTTGCTCACCTCCATGGTTCCCTCCCTGATGTTTCCTCTGCCTGCATTATTCTGCCCCTCTCCCTTTCCTGAATTCATTTCTAACCTTTAATTTTTGTTTCTAGTAGCAGTTAGTCCTGTAGATTTCTCCATTTCTTCCTACTTTTCTATATTTTCACAATTTTTATCATAAGCATGAATAGCAGACGCTGTCACTTGCTCTCCCATGTCCCTGAGGATCCCTTTGACATTTTCATGCCTGCCAGCCCCCCATGTACTTTTGCTCTCAGTAGCCTCAGGCTCTTGGAACCCCCTCTCTCTCCATGCTTGGAGATCCACAAGTTCCTGGGAATTTAGGTCCCCAAGGGCAGCACTTAGCCAAGGAACGGCAGGGGTAGGGGTACAATAAGTACGCCAGGCCCCTTGCTTGCGATGAGGATAACTCCAAAACATGCTGTCTCCAGATCTCACCTGCAGACCGAGCCCAAGCTCTCCTCTGTGGGGCTTGGCTTACTCTCACACACTCGTGTCTTTCTTGGGAACACTTCCTGACAGATCAGTTTCAAATGAGTCCTCATTCTAGGATCTGTTTCTGAGATCTGTGATAGACAGCTCTGGCATGGCAACCAGCGATCTCCATCTCCTTGTGTTCCTGCCCTCATACAATCCCCTCCTTTGAGTGTGACTTGCTTCTAAGTTTAAAGCTGATTGGTGTCACTTCTGTGATTAGGTTAGAAATGATGTTGACTCCCATCTTACTAGCAGGCTCTCTAGGTGTCTTCTCATCTTGCAGGTTTTGATAAAGCAAGCTACCAAGTGGCACAGATCCATGTGGCAAGGAACTGAGGGTGGCCTCTAACCAACAGCCAGGAAATAACTCAGTGCTGCCAACAACTACTCGGTGAGCTTGCAATGGATACTTCCCCACTCGAGCCTGCAGATGGAAGCGCAGACCTTGGGCCAAGACTTGATTGCAGCCTTGTGCAAAACCATGAAGCCGAGGACACAGTTAACCCACAGGCAGACTCCGGACCCACAAAAACTGTAAGGTAATACATGTGTGTTGTTCTAAGCTTCTTGATTTGGGGATAATTTTCTATGAAGCAATAGGTAATTAATACAGGATCTCAACTTAAGAAAATATATAACACTCCTATAATTTAAAAAAATCCCATCCTGGACATCTTCTCCAGAAAGCCCTCTCTGAATCCCCAGGCCAGAACCCTTGAGTCCCCTCTGTCATGTTCCTTATCACTCTGAATTTAATCATCGATGTCACTCATCTCTCCCTATGTCTCCCCAACTCATCAGGCTGAGGGGCAGACTTTTGGGAGAGAAAAAGACCTGATATATTCCTTTATCTTAACACTTAAGCATAGTACCTGGTATACCGTAGATGCTTCATGAATATTTATTAAAGTGATTTATTCATTTGTTCATTGTTTCTGCCATGACACTTTGGCCAAATGTCTCCCTATGTCTGTCATTCTCCAGAAGCCAAAGGAAGGGTAAAGCAGATCTTCAGTATTCAGCAAGATCTCCCCTCTCTGCCCCACCCCCGTCATTTTCCAAGCAGTGTCTTCTTTCCCATCACCAGGGTGCACATCGGTTTCACACTGACACTTCTTCCCATCTGTTCGATTCATCTGTGGGACGGTCACTTGCTGCCACTTCAGAGCGACAGGGAGTTCACTCTTCCTTTCACAGCCGTCTGGGAAGCCCAGGGAAATTATCTCTGATTGACGTGACTTCTTCTTTTGGTCCTAATGACAAAATTACAGCAAAATCCAGCTCTACTTTGCACCACACTTGGGAAAAATCTGCTCGGCTTTTGTCTGCCAACCACAAGAGAGACTTGATTAACCAGGGCTCAGCACATATTGGTTTGGTTTGGTTTTGCTTTGCTTCTGGTTAGCTGAGGAATAAAACTGAAAATGCCATTTACTTCCTCCCTTATTACTTGAAAAAAGAATCAATAGGTTAGCCCACATTGCTGCCCCTGGAAGCAAATTCCCCTAAAGAAATGGAGTCTCTCTGACAGAGATGAGCATCCTGCAGGCCTGAGAGTCAGGGATTCTGGGGCTTAAAATGGTGTTGGAAATTAGGCTGACTCAGCAGAGACCTTTGGCATGTAGGACTTTTATTTAAAAACGTATTTGTTATCACTCATATTCTTTTTTTTTTTTTGTCCCTTCTCCTAGAAGCCCAGGACAGAACATGTATTCCAGTTATTTGAGGGTTCCTGATTCTTCAAGTCCAGCTCATGTAAGTAGTATTGTAGTCTAGTTTATACGGTGGTGACTCTTACAGATATCTGAATCCAAGCTTATTACCTGAGTCCATCTACTCAATGGTAACTCGGAGTCTCCTAAGTGTCTTAGATTCTCGTCCCCCTCCCTCTGAGACACATGAAACTCCTCTTCAGTACCTTTCCTTGGTCTATGGCATTGTGAGAAAAGGGAAACTTCCTTGTTACTAAACTAATAGACCCTTTTAGTTCTAGGGGAGGAAGAAGAAGCCAGAATGGTACTTTGATACCTTAACCGAAATTCAACCATACTTTAAGGGAAAGGAATTATAAAGTAAGGAAATAAATTATTGAGCACTGACTCTGTGCCAGGCACTGGACTGAGATTTTTTTTTTAATTGATAGTTTATGAGGCCCTACATGATCTAATCCTTATCTACCTTTTTGACTAAATCTCTACCCCAGGACTTCACATCACTTACCATGCTACAGCCACACTGGCTACCTCCTGCCTCAGGGCCTTTGCACTTGCTGTTGCTGCAGCTGGCAATGCTCTTCCCCGGCTATGTGTGTGGCTCACTCTGGGTCACCCCTCATTTCTCAATTCACTGTCATCTCAGGGAGATCCTCCCCAGCTGAGGTGCCCACCTTCCATGCCCAGCCATTCTCTATGATGTCCCTTTATTGTGTTTTCTTCATAGGGCCTCACCACTTTTAATTAATTCATTCAATTACTGTCTTCTCCCCAGGAGAATATAAACTTCATGAAAGCAAGGAACTTTTTTGTCTTGCTATTGTGAGAGCAACATGCCAGAACTTGCCTGCCATGTTACAGAAGCTCAATAAATATTTGTGGAATAAATGAATAAGTAAATTTCTAACCCTCCCAAGATAAATGTTTATCACCCCATTCACAGATGAGGAAGTCGAGGCTCTGAGCAGATAAGGAGAATCCACAAGTTTACACAGCAAGTAGGTGATAGCCAGGCTTTGGACCATAGAACTGTCTTAACTCTAAAGCTTGAATTCCCCATCACTACTGGAGACTGTTTTCCAACTTCTGTTAATGAAAAATGTCTGAGCAGCTGTGACAAGAAAAGAAAGTCTTTTTATCAACCCCCAATCATGAGTATGTCATACCAGGGATGTATCTTTCAAACCAAACATTGGTATTTTGTCAAATACCTAGATAGAAAGAAATTTCAAGAAACCATGGTCTGTGCTTCTCTCATGCTCCCCCTTTCTTTGGGATCTTCTCAATAGGCAGATGAGTCCAGGCTGTGGAACGGGAGATGCAGGCATCAGCCTAGGATGGCTGGAGTGGATGGATTTGATGAACAGTGTTGGCTGTGGGCTGTCTGCCCTCCCACCAAACCTTCTCACCGAAGCCAGTGGTGCAGAATCGTGGGAATTGGGCCCTGCACCCCACTGGTGGCCATTTTTTGAGGACCCTCTCACCATACTGAAATTTTCTAACCCAAAGAGAGAACTCTGTGGAGGTGACCTGACAGAGAGGTGCTCCCAGCTCTGTGACTGACTCCACAACCAAAGAGGAATTGGAGTTCAAAGGCAAAACTTGCACTATCTTCTCATTCCTATTTTTTCTTACTTTAAGTCTTTTTATTAAGAGAATCATAATGTTCTTTATCTACATGACACTTTCCATCTTTAAACATTAACTAATTAATTGACTGAAATGGTATCTTGGGAGCGTTTATCATCCATCCCATTAGCCAGAGAGCCAGGCGACTGTCTATAAAGCTGTCGAACACTCAGCCGAGGCTTTGTCTTTCCGCTTCCCTTCCCAGAAACGGTTTTTGTGTGTGTCTGTGTCTGAATGTGTAATGGAAAAAATAAAAGGAGAGGATTTTGCTTCCGCCAACTGCTGTAAAAATCTACCTCTGGGAGACATGGAATTTCAATTGTGAAATAATCAGTCTTGGAAATTGTCCTGTCCTCCAGGAAAAGAAAAAAATAAGTAATTTAACAGCAATTGGCCTTCAAAACAATTACTAATTATAATGTCTATAAAGAAAAATACCCTCGATACCATTACTCCTAATAAAGCCAGGCGAATCTATAGAAAGGAATTAGCTGGCGTGTCTAAAGCTTGACCAGAGAACTCTTGGGAGTGTATCAGAAAGGGGGGGGGGGTCTCCGACCGGCTTATAAACCTCAATCCAAAGCTTTAGGAAGCTTACCACCTGGGGCAAGCCCCTTTCAGCAAATTGGGAAGATTAACACATGCTTCAAGGAAATCAGGTCAGGTCAGTTATGAGCTAAGAACCCCAGTTCTTTTTCCTGATCTCCCTTTTAGTCCCTCCCATCCCACATTTCTTCCTGCCTCTCTCACCTCCTCCTCAAGCAATTGCCACAGTGCCAGGGATGCATGCCCTAGGGTTCAATATCACACTATCCACATAGTCCTGTGAAAGATGCAGATATGCCTGGGAAGGGTTATATCACATCTCTACAGCCTTAGAATAAATTTAACTGTCAGATCCCATCTGATTGGAACAAAACATGCTGTGGGAGAAGAATACTGGAGGAAACAAAGGGAGAAAAGGAGCCCAGAGAGGAGACCTGAGAGGCAGCACTAAAAATAGACAAATGAAGAGCGTCAGTCTGGTCTCAAGTTCTCCACCACTTACATACTCTGAAACCTGAGTCAGGTCATTTGAACTTGGATTCTTAGTCCTTGGGTTTTCATCTGTAAAATGGGGCAAGGGGGCAGGGTACAAGACACCTAGTATTGAGGTAGTGTTCAGTTGTAGACAACAGAAACCACTCCGGCTACTTTAAGCAGAAAGGAATTGAGTACTAGGTGTAAGGTGACTTAGGAAAACCAATGGAAGGCTCAAAAGAGTTGGACCTTCCATGAACAACTCCCTGCCCCCAAAATCTCCCTGCCTCTACAATGATAAGAAAACTGCCCCCACTGCTACAAGAAGTCACCAAGTCAAGAAGCTAATGGCTGAAGAGCCAACCACCGCAACTCTGCAATGACCCACAGCAGCAAGGTAGATTGCATTATACCTTTCTCCCTTCTAATTCAGTTCTGAATTCAAGACTCACAGGGATGAGTCAGATTTGCAGAACCTAAGTCATATCCAGGATCCTAGCTGCAAGAGAGTCAGGAAAGTGTACTTTTTAGATTTCCAGCCTCCACAGTACAATGGCACAGTCAACAGACTGGAATGGAAGCTGACGGAGACCATCTATAAGGTACATTACCCACATGTTACAGTTGTCAAGAGAATTAAATTAGATAGTATCTATAAAGTACCTCTCCCAGTGCCTTTGAGAAAATAACATCTAAGCTAAGAACTGAAGAATAATAAAACCACGTAAACCAAGTTAACCGAGTGGGAAAGGAGAGCATTTCTGACAGAGGAAATAGCAGGTGCAAGGGCTGTATGTTTGAGAAACCAAAAGAATACTGGCATAACTGGAATACTCTGAGTAAAAAGAATTGGGTGAGAATTACCATGGCTATGTACCCTAGACTACTATCTGGGGGTTACATTCCCTCTGAGGTTGGAATCAGACATGTTAGGCAATTAACATTTCACGAAAATAGCATTTGAAACAATTTTTGTCTACCTTTCTGCCTCTTAATTGTCTCTTCAGTATAAGAGAATAATATGAACCTTTCATTGGGTAATTGTGAGCTTTAAATGACCTAACAAGTATAAAGTTATTAAAGGAGGGCTGGCCACATTCTGAGCACCAGCATCATCATAATCATCCTTGGTGTCCATGTATAGCACTCCAGAGGGGTCCATCAGTTATTTCTCATTTGCATACCTTCTCAGAGACCCTCTCTAGCCCTCACACAGCAGAGGCACTCATGTGACACTCCTGGTCAAAGCTGATTGGACCACAATGGACACCTACCACCACCTGGACCTATCAGACACTTACACTTGGACCTGTGAAAGGGATACAAAGGCTGAGTTGGTTAGAGGATGTTAGAAGCAGGAGGAGAAAGAACCAGAGTCCTGGGCAAATGGAAAGTAATAAAGAGCAGAACCTGGAATCTCAATGGCAGATGTGGTTCTGCAGAGAGAAGAATGGGGCAGGTGTGGAGACATAAGCTCCAGAGAGTGAGACGGAGAAAGCAGTGGTTAACAACATTCCAGGCCCATGAGGACCAGCTGTTACACTGGATTCCCCAAGTACCTTCTGTGTCCTGACAATAAAAATTCCTGCTCACTTTAATTTCTTTGGATGAGTTTCTATTCCTTAAAATTAAACAATCACTGCTTAAGAGACTCACTGCAGAAGAGAGCTGAGGCTACTTTTCTGACCTGAAATGTAACCCCACCTTGGAAACAGGTCCTACTAACCATGACCATGTGCTCCACCACCATGTCAAGGCTTTGCACAGGCTGTTGCCTCTGGATGGAGAGCTCTTCCACCCACTTTTTGCAAGACTAGCTCTCACTCACCTTCTAGATCCTTTGAGGACCACTTCCACAGACTCCTACTCTAACATGGACCCTTGCTGTGGGTCCACAGCTCTCAGAACTACTCCTCTGCAGCTTCAAGTCTCTTTTGCTCACGTGTCCAAGGGCTGCCACCCCACCTGGTGTTATACCCCACACATGCTTGCCCTGTTTCCTACTATGTCTCCAGGGCTTGACACAGAGTCAGACATAGTAGTAGCTGCTCAATAAACATTCACAGAATGAGTGATCAATAGTCTGAAAGAGCCAAACTGACTTTTTAGCTCTCTTAAAGTTTTATTTTAACCTACTAGGTGCTCTACCCTGTGCAAGGTGTTGGAGACACAAAGATGAATTAGACATGATCCCTCTGTTTAGGGCTTCACCATCTAAGGGAACACATGATGTGCGAATAAATATGCTTATTGTAACGCAACATGAATATTAGGAGGGAGAGAGAGAGAAAGGGTTAGGAGTCATAGGAGTATTAAAATTATTTTGGATTTTTGGATGAGGGAGGAGGAGAGGGGCGGGGGAGAGGGGTACCACCATCTCTTTGAATTTCCCCAGAAAATAAATGTAGTGGACATTTGTTGTTTGGCTGCCCCGCATCTATTGCTCCTTATTGCAGAAATGGCACCCCACTCGTCCTTTTGGAGAAACATTTTTCCACCTTATCAGGTCAAGTGAATTTAGATGGAGCCAATCTAACACCCTATCTGCATCCCCAGTATCAGGGTGGGTGTGTGTCCCAGGTCTAGCCAGTATCCTAGCCCACAATGAACGGTTCAGGAATGATTATATGACAAAGGTTAGCCAAATGAGAGTCAATCTCAGGATTCTTGGGGGAAACCAATGAGGAAGGCATATATTCTTTCACCGAAGATCCTGAACTGGTAGCAGCCTTGGGTGGCTAAAGCCCATTTTGTGACTATGAGGGGTACAACCTCCCCAAGAATGAAGCTTACTGGAAAAGTAGCAGGCCCAACAGAAAAGGATGCTTCTAATGACACTGTTTGAACATCTGAGTCCAACTAGATACATCCTGAATTTTCAGTCATGAGTCAATAAACTCGGCTTATTTTCTTAAACCAGATCCTCAACCTCAGCACCATTGATCTTTGCTGGGGTGGACGGGGGCTGCCCTGTGCACTGTAGGGTGTTTAGCATCATCCTTGGCTTCTACCCATTGGATGTCAATAGTCATCCTCATCCCACAATTGTGACAACCAAAAACGTCACCAGTCATTAGCAAATGTCCCTTCAGAGGACATCACTTCCAGTTGAGGACCGCTGGTTCAAACCAGTTTGAATCAGGTTTCTAGGGCTTGTAACCAAAAAGAGTCATGACCAAATACCAACCCATCAAATAATCTCCTACCTAATTTCCAGGAATCATCTTTACTCCTACATTTCTTTACTTCCCATGGTATCTGAAACATCTTTCTATGGGCTTTGCTTTCCAAACATTGTTTTAAAAAATACTGGAGTAAATGAAAGTCAGATCAAGAACAACTTAGATCTCAGTTCCAGCACCACTTTTATAAGCTCCATGTTTGGGTACATCGATTATACCCTCTTCTCCCCTTTAAAAATTTAAACATCTTCCCTCATTTACTTTCTTTATTTTAGAATTTTCAGCAGTCAATTTTCTTTTATCCACAGACCTCACCTTCTATGGGAAACGAATCAATAAGAAATTATATTTTTGCCAGGCTATTTGAAAGTAATGTAACCAACATATTTCTCCCTCATTCATGGCATTATTGATTGTGGAATGAAAACAGAAAGACAGTGGGAGAGTCCACACTGCATTCCTGAAATCCCCATTTTATTAGTCTCCGCTGCGGCCAGCTTCACACATCAGAGACACTTCTCCTGATGACACAAAGCAGTGGGGGGAGCTAGTGTTTGATCACCAACCTCATATTGTGAACTGAAGCTCAGCTAGAAATGAGTTAGCCCCTTAGAACAGGGGACGCCAGGGCGGTGATTAACAGCAAAACGCAGGCAGATGGGCTGCATCCACTAAATCTATCTGAAATGCATTGATTTATCTTTTTTGTCAGTTATGACTGTTATGTGGCAATGCTGACCCATCTTTTGGTTTCTGAATTGGAATATCCCTTTCAAGAAAATATCACATTGTGTTGAATAAGAAAATCAAAATGAAAATGGAATTTCAAGAGGAGAACAGCTACCGTCTTTTCAACTGTCTTTTAAAACACTCGTGGGAAAGCTTTCCATACACAGGCACAGTTAGACATGTGAATTTGTTTCATAGATGCCTTGTGTATCTCAAAACAGCCATAACGCCTTTGAAGATGGGGAGGGAAAGAAAATGGACAGCCAGCACACTTCACCCAGTGCATACAGTAGGCGCTGGCTGTCTGGTGACCTGACTTGGTTTCTCAGGGCGGAGGAGGGAGAAGGGATTCTGCTATGAGGACCATCAATAACAGTAATTGTAAAGCTGTGTGATATGCTGATATTTTACTAGAGGGGGAGAAATCCATCTATTTGAGGGTGGTGGCTTGAGAGTGTGTCAAGTCATTGATCAAAGGCACATGTACGGGTCAGCAGGACATTGGGAGCATGCTAACCAAACACTTCTGAGCACACACATTCTTTCAGCCACGAGACCAAGAACTCCTGTCAAATGAAACCAAGAGAAAATGGGACCTCCCTGCATGTCTGGATGTCACAGAACTCCACTCCTGGTTGCCCTAGCTCCGAACCACCCTCCATGCTAATGTTATTATAGCAAACACAGGTGAAGAAAGAAGCGATAGGACTGGGCATCGCGTCATCTAGCCACTCCATACTGAAGGCAAACAGGGGCTAGAGGTTGGGAGGGATTTGTGCATTTTTTCTTTCAACAAAATGATCGCGCCCCTTCTTTGCACCCAGCACTGTCCTAGGCATTTAGGATACAAACAAACAAAATAAAAATGCCTGTATTTGGGGGGCAGACACTAGAGTGGGAAAGGGTGAAATCTCAAGGGGGTGGTCAAGGGCTATGGGTAAAAGGGACTGTATGAAGCCTGAACACTTCCTACATCCTATAAGCCCATAATAACCCCACTGACTTTGGAGGGTGTGAATGAAGAAACACAATGTTTCTTGCATCCACATGTTCTCCTCTATCTTACCTGCCGTGGAAGCAAACTCTAATCTCTAGGACAGGGAGATGGAAAAGCAGGAGATGGTGTAGCAACTCGAGCTGTGGCTGATTTTGCAATTCTCTGTTCAGACAACTCACCCATCTCTAGCTGCCATCAATGAAGTTGGAGCCTCCATGAAGCCATTAGGGTGGGTTCACTGGAGAGTGCAAAACATCCAGAACTAACACGTGTTGAGTCTGCTCTGCCCCTCCCTTCACAAATGTCATGTCTCATTTCATCTTCACAGGAATCCAATGAGGTGCTGCCTCCATCTCACAGATGAAGAAACTGAGGTTCAGAGAACAAGTGACTCGCATCAGGTCTGTCTGACTTTGAAGTCCATGTCCTTTCTGTGTTGCTATGCTGCCCAATAAATGAGTTGTCACTCAATAAAACCCAATTCATTAGCAAGTGAGTGTTAACCTGAGTCTTTCCTGGGGCAGCTCTGTACCCATCCCCAGGGAGGCACAGTACAGGGTATGGAATTAAGGTGCAGGCTTTGCTCTCCTGGGACTAACAGTCTAATTAAAGAGACAAAGGGGAAAAATACTCATCCAATTTTTAACAAAAAATATGGACGGACATGTCACCACACCCACCTTACCCTGTACAGATATTTGTGGGTTCCAGAATGTGCTCTGCCTGTACACAAGCCTGCAGTGCCTCTGTCCTTCACCCCCCTCCTTCTACCCCAATCCTCTATATCCCCCAAGAATCAGCTCCTCTGGGAATCTCACTTAACACCCCCCCCCCAGGCTGGTCAGTTGCTTCTTTTCTATGTACCCCCAACCCCACTGTGCTTACCTCCACCAGGAAAGCTCTGAGAAAGCGAATGTCAATGAGAACTTCAGAAGCCAGGGAACCCCTGTGGAGAGAAAACAAAAGCCTGAGATGGGGAGGTGGAAAAAGATAAAGGGGATGAGGGATGTGCATTGTGGTCCAAAGGAGGGACCATCTATGACTGGAAACTCACAGCCAGATAATGATAAGACAGAGAAATCAGAACACTCAACTAACTATGAGGTTTTACTTTTACTTATTTTCTCTAGGGGCTTCCACGTGGGAAGTATAGCTGATCACCACAAGGAGGAGGCAGGAAGTAGATATTGACATCCCCATCTGATGGAAGAAGAAACTAAGATGCTCAGAGAGGCCAGGTGAACTGCCCAAGGTCACACGACATCAGACCCCCAGGCAACAGCCTCAAGTGGTTAAGGTCACACATTCTGGTGTCAGACAAAAAACAGCTCTCAGCTTCTTGGCCCTGTGACCTTGAACAAGAAACTAAACTTTTCCAAGACGCAGTTTCTACATCTATAATAAGAGGATCAAAACTCTACTTCCTCAAGTTGTTGGACCCATCGAATGATTATAGAAAACCTTAGTCAGCCTTTGACATCTGTGACCACAAACCTTTATGTCACCCTTCACGGCGACTTCTGTTTCGTCTGAGTCATCTGCAGAACCACTTGTGCGAAACTGGCCCCAGCTCTCTCCAGGAACATCAGGGTTTCCTCTGGAAGCCTGCTGGGTGAGATGACTTTGAACCCCCAGTTTCTGAGCTTTTGTCCCGACTGCACATTCTCTTCCTCAAAAAGCCGCCCACTTCACATTCCTTTCTAAGCTGTCAGGAAACAAATGCCATGGGCTGGCTTCGCAGAGTGGTTTTGGAAATTAATTAGTTTGCCTTCCACAAAGGCCAAAGTTCACTGCTGAGATACTTAAAACTCCACTGGTGGCTTAAAATAAATATCACAATGGAGACGTCAAAATAGCAGTGTGTTCTAACACATGACATTTGGGGGTGGGGGGGAGCAAAAAATGTAAATGGATTTACCAAAATAATCTCAAGGTAAGACCTTTGAGGTTTGATACCATAGAAATGTCATATTGTTTCAAGTTTCTTTTTCTTTTTCTTTTTTTTTTTTTTGTAAGTTTGTTTTCCTCCTTTGAGGGCACCGAAAGGTTTGTAATGAAACAGAACCAAGAACTTTTCTCAAAAAGAAAAAAAAAACCATAATTGTATTTTTTAAATCAATGGTAACAATTTTCAGATTTTTAAGTCAATTTTTAAATCAATCCGAACAATTTTCCATTTTTAAATCAATCCGAACAACTGTTTCTTCATGAGCTTAACACAATTCCATAATTCCCAACTGCAAATAACTGATCACTACAAATGGAAGATGTGGTGAGTGCCCAGCGGGTGCCGAGTTCTGAGCCGGGTATTTCAAACATTTCTTGCATTTCAATCCTCACAGATGCTCAGTGACACAGGTACAATTTTCTCTCCTCTGCGGAGCAGGAGACGGAGACCTCAGGTGCTTGCCTAGGAACATGGGACTAATAAAGCAGGCAGTCGGGACTGAGCCTAAATCTTTTCTCCGGGCTCCATGCTCTTTCCAGCACATCCCCAGAGCCCGCTACTCCATCCAGACCTGTGAGGGCTAAACACTCGGCATGATCAGGAGAGGCAACAAATACAGTCTTATAAAGTGGAGCTCATGACAAGTATAAAACAATAAAGGGTAAATCTCCAATATAAGCAGTTCTAACACATACCCATAAACTCAAGAATATGTCCTTTCCCCCGGCCCGCCTGGCAAAACCTTCTTCCTCATTTCCAGCACTTCCCACTCGGCACTTCATGCTCTGTTGAACACCAAATCACACATATTACCCAGAACTATTCATGTCTCATGTCACTATGCCTTTGCACATGCTGTTCCTTTTTTCACATGCTCTTCCTCCACAATACACGGGGGAAACTCCCGTTCACCCATCAAAGCCCTGCTGAAATGTAACCTTTCGGAAGATGTGTTTTTCATCTCTCTCCCGCTCTTACACCTGACAGAATTCATCAGTTCCTCCTCAGTTATTTCTCTGTATCAAGTATACACTTTCATTTTTGTAATTAGCACCGTGTTTGGGGTTTTCTCCTTTTGGTCAGTCGGTCGGTTGGTCGATTGGTTGGTAGATTGGTTTGGCTAACAAATCTGTTCCCCTTACCAGAGGGACTTTTTTGCAGGCAGGAGCTGTGCCTTGATCCACCTGTGCATCCTCTGTGCCCAGCTCAGTGTCTGAGTCAAGACAAGCATCTAATTGAGCTGAATGGAAATTGAAAATGAAAACAAACATCACGGAGAACCAGAAGAAAGGGAAAGAAGTGCTAATGCTGTGAACGTCTATTACGGAGCAATCAACCAGACCGTGTTTTCCTAACACAGATTACGGAGCTGGCACAGAGACAGACAGAGGAGCAGTGGGGACTCTGACTCTCTGGACATCTGCTGGGTGTCTCATCTGATCAGCCCTCGCCTTGCCGTGCTGACGACTGCATCTTTCAGAAGTCAGAGGAGGCGACAAGGGAAATGCTTACTTGGCACCAAGTCCTGGCAACTAGGAAATACTGGTTGATGAGAACGTGGCAGAATCCTTGGGAGCAACAAATCAAGCACGTAATCTTAGAGTAAATCACAGTGTGGGAAAGGGAGAAAGAAAGAAGCATTCATAAAACACCTACTGGATACTGTCTACTTTACATGTATCACATTTAATTCCCGTAACAGCCCTAGAAGGTGGGTAAAAGTCTCTTCTATTTACAGGAAGAAGAAAAAAAAGGACAGCAAATGGAGAAAGGTAAAGTCACTTGCCCAAGGTCATCATCCAACACAAGTCTGTCTGCAGGCAAATCTCAAGTTCTAACCTCACACTAAGCTGCTGAGCAAAAATACGGCATTGCCTGACTTGCCACCTGGACTTGAAAAGGGTGTCAATCAGTCCAGCCGAGATAATGCTACAGCAACAACCCCCCCCCCCACAAAGTCACAGAGCTATGACACAACAAAAGTCATTTCTTCACAGCTGGGTGGCTTTCTAGGAGGGCAGCCGCTGTCCTCCGCACGGTGGCTCCGTTCTCATAGAAACCGTGGGCCCTCCATCTCACCACTGTCTTCCTCAGTAGAGGGAAAACGCGCTGGAGGATCTCGCGCCGCAGCGAAACTGCTCCGCTAGGAAGCAGCACGCGTCACTTCCATGCACGAAACCTAACCCGATGCCAAAGGGGCACAGAAGAGCGGTCTCCGCCCAGATGGAGAAAAACCAGGGAGGACTGAGCACCGGAAGTCCCTGCCACAGCAGCTTTTGTGAAGTCCAGGAAGCAAGCTGACACGTGGTGCCTCGAGCGCTTGACGAGCCTGCCTCTGCGTGCCACCCACAGAGAGAGGAGAAAACGCGACAACAAAAAATAGTAACTATGTAGCCATTCTCTAAAAAGGAGAAAGGGGACACTCTTGACAGCAGAACTTGATTACAAAAGGATTTCACGACCGAGAATCACAAGCATGTGAGGAAGCTTGGTCCCCTATGGACAGGGTCCTATAGCCACAGCACCAGAAGAAAGCATCTTGCAAAATGAATGGGGATATCTTAGCTTTGGCTGCCATAACAACACACCATGAACTGCGTGGCTTGCGCAACAGAAATTTATTTCTCATAGTTCTGAGTCTGGAAGTCCAAGATTAGTGTGCCAGCCAGCTTGGTCAAGTTCTGGTGAGAGCCCTCCCCCTTGTCCACAGACAGCTGCTTTCTTGCGGAATCCTCACAAGGTGGAGAGAGAACGCTCTGGTCCCCTTCTCTTCTTCTAAGGCCTCTAACCCCACGATGAGGCTCCACACTCATGACTGTACCTAAACCTAACCACCTCCCAAAGGGCTCACCTCCTAATTCCATCCCATGGGAGTTAGGGCTTCAATGTGTGAACTTGGGGGAAACACAAATGTGAAATCCATAGTAGGGGGGGCCAGAGAAACTGTGTCTGCTCGTTCCATTTTTGCTATTCCCAATGAGAAGAAAAATGAAGCATCAAAAGCAATGGACAGGAACACACAAGAGCTTCCTGAATGCTCTTATGAGAAAAGCGATAAGCAAAAGCTGGAAAGTGGGACACAAACAAGTGTTACTTTGGAAATGGATGCGGGATGGCATGACAGAAAAGGTACTGAGCATTTGCCACTGGGCTGTGTGGCCTTAGAAAGTCACATACCCTCCCTGAACCTTAATTTCTTCATATGTGCAATGAGAATGTTATGCAATCTGCCTCAATGGTTACTAGGAGGATTGAGAAGATCCTACAGGTAATGCACTTGCCAAAGTGCCCCACAAGTGTTAGAACAAAGAAAAGAGTGGCAAGAATAAGGGTGATGATGACGATGAGTCCTTCCATGGGAAAAGTATCAAGCTGCTTGTCCCGGGAAGCATTAGTCTTGTTAGCTCTCTGACTTCCTTTCCCACCCTCCTGTTCTGCTTTGGCTTTGCTCTCTTCCAGCTACATTGGCCTTTCTGCTCTTTCAGATACGGCAGGAATGCTCATGCCTCGATGTCTAGGCACCTTGGGGTCCTCTCTTCCTGGAATGCTCTTCTTAAGATATGAAAGCATGTCTTGCTCAGTCTCATTTACTCATTGAAACGCTCCATAGCTACCTATGTGAAATTACAGTATCCACCCCTGGCACTCTTTATCCTCTTTTCTTACTTTATTTTTCACGTGAGCATCTATCACCTCCTAATATATACAGTAATGTACTTATTCATTTTGTGTATTGCCTGTTACCCCCCATTAGAATATTCTCTCAAATTTAGATAAACCCTCAGCCTATACCAGGCATATGCATGCACTTACCATTATGTGTTATTTGTCATTGATATTGTTACAGTGACTTTGTATCTCTGTTCTCTGATCCATCACTTACTATTTTTATGTTTTAGCCAAGGTGTGTGCCTTACGTCTCAATCCTGGGCCTCCTGCACCTTCTCCACCCATTACTCTGACATTCTAAGCTTCCATCACAAAACATCCTGAAGAGTTCACTGTCAAAGGGCAAGCCACCCTCCCCACATTGTCCTGCAAAGACTTATCCTTACTTCAGTCTTGCAACTGCCCATCACATCACCCTTGAGCTTTGGAGCTGCTTGGGCATCGACTTAGGGGAGATGACGAGCATCCAACATGTCCAAAACTCGCAGCATACTCAGCATAAGTTCCAGAAAGTATTGTGCTTCCTCAAGTGCTGGTCAGGGTGTGGCTGTCAGTGTCAGCCTGGCTCTGCCCACTTTGTACCACTCATGTGTTTTTTTCCAGGGGGAAGGGATGTTCTTCATTCAAACTGTGCCATAAATAACATGAAAGTATGTGCACTGGGCTCAATCAATATTCTTGCACTCAGAAGCAATGGTTTGCAAGTAGTTATGGCATCTGAATTCTTTGGACAATTTCTGATTGCTTTTGCAACACAGTGACAATACACGGGGGCCACTTTAATAGCGGATTTTATTTGGATAAAAATATCAAAATTCTTAGAGGCAACAGAACAAGCATCCAGCTACAAATCATCTAGGGGTACGTCCTCCACTTTCTTCAGGAAAAGGAACTCACATACACCGAGCACTTTCACAGCACCAGGCCCCATGAGGAGCAACTTAAATGTCCATAGGAAGGGCCATGGCAAGGTGAGGTCTATTAGCCCCATTTTCCAGATTAAAAACTCAAGGTTCAGAGAGGTTCATATCATTACTTCAGCCCATGAATTTAACAAGGTGCAGAAGTAGAAGTCAGAGAAATGCCTGCTTCATGCTACAGACTGTGCTTTTTTTCACTACAAAAGATGGAAATTGGGGAAAACAAGCTACTAAAAAAAAGAATGGGAATACTGGTCGATCCTCTTCTTTATGACTCTTGAAGGAGCTTCTGTGAAGTTACTGAAGCCAGTCAAGGTGATGTGTTCAGTCTATATAGGTCCTTCACCCCATTTGATAATTGATCACTGTCCCAAGTAGATGTAGCTCATTGGAGGCATTTAATTGCATCTATTTATCCACAATTAAGCCAACAAAAGAAAGAATCTGACCCTGACCGAGTGGCTCACTTGGTTGGAGTGCCATCCCATCCACCAACAGTTTTCAGGTTTGAAACCTGGTCGGGGTACATACCTAGGTTGCGGGTTCAATCCCTGGTTGGGGTACATACGGGGGAGGGGGCAGGCAACTGATCAATGTTTCTCTCTCCCATCGATGTTTCTCTCTCTCCACTTCCTCTCTGTCTAAAATCAATAAACATATCCTTAGGTGAGAACTTAAAAAAAGAAGAAGAAAAGAAAACAAATCTGTTCACCTAACTGACCTTGGGGCTAGCTCACCTCTGGTCTCAATGCTCATCCAGATGGAGAGAAGCCCTTCAGGCTATGACTGGAAAACTGAAGGCCCCTCCCGCAAAGCGAGCAGCTTTTTGAAAGCCATCAAGTTAACATCACATGAGGTAAGGAGAAGCAGATGGCAGGTAAAGTACCTGGAACAGCTAAAGACACATAGGATCAGTGTAGCAACTTATATTTCCCACATTACTCCAAAACAGCAGCATTCTCTCAACCTGATTACCTTATGAGCCAAAGTGTTGGGGTCCACTTTAAGTGGTATCGGAGACTGTAGCTGGGTGCAAGCAAGGCCTTGAAAGAGGCCTGTAAGTCTTGAACAGAATGCCGGGAATGCAGGAGGCAGACATGACCCCGAGGGTTCCCATGGGAAATCAGGCCTGAAAAATACATTGTATCCTCTGAAGTTTGCTCTGCTTTGTATAGCCCTGTTGATATAAACCAGATGTTTAAGCTCAAAGCATAAGGAGTGAACTCCTTAACTCATGAAACACGCCTTAACCACCATCTGGCATCAGCATGTCTAACAGACCCTGACCTGAGGCAGATCTCTGTGTTTCTTCAATTGTTATCTATAGATAATACCTGTTTTTCTATAAATATAGCCTTTGGACTTGATTGATGAGCTATGCATGCATACTGTATACTCCTGCACAACTGATCCCAATAAAAGTCATTTTGGAGAAGAGTTTGAGGCATTCTCCACTAGAAGGAATCTCCACCCCCTTTCCTGCCAGACACATTGTGTCCGGGACAACTCATTTCATCTGCGACCAGGAGAACTCTGTGGGATGGGGTTCCCCTCACCAAAGCACCCATTGCAAAGCTTGATGTGCTCAGCCCTGAATTTTAGAAACTTAGGACACAAGAAAAGTAGTGAAGAGTCTTGGCTCAGAGTCAGCCAGACCTGGGTTTGCATTACAAATCCACTGTACACCGGTGGTAGGGCTTGAGCAATTAATATCTCCAAGCCTCAGTTTCTTCATTTCTAGAAAAAGAATAAACATAGCATGTTCCTGTCATTATGTTGAAAGTGTTAAGTGAAGAAATACAGGTAAAGTTTTTGACACATGACCCAGCTGACACAGTAAATACTCAATATATGCTGGCTATTATTTCTAAGACAGAAAAAGTTTAGCTAGTCTATACATTTTATAGGTCAACATCAGTACTAAAAATAACTTTCTGCCATACCCTGGATATCCTTCTCTTGATTGATACACTTATGATTCTTGAATTCCAAGCTTCTCCTAGTTCATTATTTGGGACGAGAGATCTGTGGGGTAATTAATGATCCCAGGACTCTCTTCTGTGCACCCTGTGTGGCTCATGTTCTTCCTGGGCAATCTCATCTACTTTATGATCTTACTCATTCCCTCAACAAATATGTGTTAATCTTCTACTAATCACCAATTACTACACTCTATATGTGGAACTGGGCTCCTTCTGTGTTGCCCAGCTACACTCAGATGATGAAGATACCTGAAACTCAAAGTGCAATACTTGATTTTCCATCTTTCTTTCAAAATTTGCTTCCCCCCTCACTGCCTCCTTTCTCGGTCAAAGGCTCTACCATACTGGAATCATTCTAGGCTTCCTCTCCCCCCACTGTCTGTACATGCAGCTGACCCCAAATTGTTGGGGACTCCAGGTCTGAATGACTCTCCCACCCCATTTTTCTGCATTCACAGCTGATTCTGACTTATCTACAGCAACTTCCATCACAGCCCTGCACTTCCAGTTTCCCCCAGTAGAGCCCCACGTGCAGGACAAAGCCATCTGAAACACGATTCTGAATCTGCCACTTTCCTATTTAAAAACCTTCAAGGATTCACAGCACCTCCAAAATAAAGTCTGCTCCTTAGTCAGGAAGGCCCATCATGATCCAGCCCTGCCTACTGACCTAGCTCTCTCTTTGGCCATTTCTTTAAAAAAAACCTTCACTTCAGATGCAACAACCTACTCAAAATTCCTCCATATACTTTTTCACACCTCCAGGCCTTTGAATATGCTGTTCCTTGTGCTCACAATTTCCTTCCCACTCCTTGGCCGCTGAGCTCACACCCAGTCATCATCTTTCATGAGTGCAAATTCCCACAAAGACCTTTTCTGATGTCCCCGCTCCAGACTTTCCTCTGTGCTCCTTCTAACATATTCCTCCTATCATAAGTATGGTATAGTAGTGTCATTTTTTTCTTCTTTCTCTAACCCCCCAAAACCAGATGGTCATGTTTTTTTGAGGATAGAAATCCTGTCTGACTTATTTCCAGTGTCCTATGTGTTTTTAAGATAAAAGTCAAGAAAAAATAAAGTTTTTGCAACTGTGCTGATACCAGAAATTTCTGAAAGCAAATGTTTTATGAATACTAGGGGAAATAATTATAATAAGAATACCAACTATTTCCAAGTGCTTAGTCTGACTAAACACTTTATGGGCATAGCTCATTTAATCCTTTTAACCATTCTGTGAGGAGGTACTATTTTTGTTCTCTCTCTCTGTTTTTGGATGAGAGAATACACACACACACACACACACACACACACACACACACACACACACACAGATACAATTCCTAATGAGGCTGTCATTTACCTTCTATATAACCTTGAGGCAATTCACTTAGTCTCCTTTTGTTTTCTCATCTCTGGAATGAGGATGTATTGTGATAATTAAAAATTCTATTTATAAAATTATTGGCACACAGTAGATGCTCAATGTTAATGCTTCTTTCCCCAAACAATAACCTCTGATGACATGTGCAAACTCTGACTCTTTAAAAATATTACTAAATTCTTAAATCAGAGAAGTCGACCTCTGGATGGCTGGTTCAGCTTAATCATACCAGTAGCCCAGCTTTGAGTCTCTCTCATCCTCGCCACCCACCCCTCCACAGCCCCCACCAACACTAGCTAGCTCCATGGGTAAGGTGGGGCTCAGGGCAAGTGACCTGGGATGGGGTTAGAGTGAGCATGACTCCCATACAGTTTACTTGGTAACTTAAAAAAGCTGAAAGCTTAGCAGCTTGGTTTGGGGTTGTGAAAAGTGTTGGATGTGTATGTACCTCTGTCAGCCACAGCCAAAGACCACACTGAATGCCAGCAGTGCAGGTAAGGAAGCATTTGACATAGGTGGGGATTTACCATGATAGGATTTAAACGGCAACCTGTCAGCCTGGTGATAACTGAGGCTGTCTTCCCATCAGCTCTGGCCCCCCTTCCCCAGCCACCTCCCCACCCTCCCCTCCTCCTCGCCAGGAATACATTGACATTTCAAAATGTATTGATTATAGGAGTAGACCAGGTTTGGGCAGGGGAAGGGGGAGAAATGGATTGACTATATTATGTGTGGGAGGGAAAAGGAAGAATAAACAAGAGTGTTTTTGTTTGGAGGGCAAAACCAAAACTATTGGTTGACTGGGACCGAGTTAAGCACGGAAAGTCCAGTCTTTCCAGAGTGCTGACAATGCAGGTGGAGATCAATACGGAAACAATTTGCACCGTGGGGAGCCCGGGCCTGGTTATTAACAACTAATTATATCAAGTCTTCTGCAGGATTAGGTTAGTTCTCTTAGAGGTTGTGATGCAGCAGGACTTGTCAGCAACGTCAGATCCAGGGGAGGAATGCGGTTCCCGGAACAGCAAGTCCACAGCTCGGGATCAAGGAACTCCCAGAGGCCTCTGCTCTGAGGAGCCCACTTCTCAGTTTCCCACTCACAAACCGGGGTACAGGAAGCCACCACATTTTTAACTGAATTTTAAAATATGACCACCAAGAGCAAGACTGATATGGAACCAGGAGCAGCAGAATTGCCATACCGGTTGTTAAAATAAGGAAATCCTTCCATACTAGCTGGCCGACAGCCACCCTTGTGACCTCTCAGACCCATACCCCTCATGATCTAGGAACTAAAGAGTGAACCTGCCCCAGTGTCCACTCTGATGAGACACGATCGGCTACCAGCAGCTAGTCCACAAACCCAGATACCTCCCTTTGGGGTAGAAGGTGTTTATCACATGTAAATAAAGTCACACACATACTACATGTGTATGTGTGTACATATATAGAAATGCATATAGCCACATGCATAGTTATATATAATTATGTATATGTTAGGTATAGTTTTACATATACAGATAGATATATAGTTTATTTAAACTTGGTATGTTTGGGTGATATTGCCATGTTAGCACATGTAATTTATCTTATCATTTTAACAACTATGATGTCACTCATATGGGTGTACCATAATTTAGCCACTCACTCATTGATGGATATTTAAGTTACTCCCATTTTCTCACTATTATAAACAATGCTGTGATAATGAATATATGTTATTCCACACGCACCTGAACATTTCTGTAGGATAGATTCCAAGAAGTGGAATTGCTGGATCAGTGAAAATTGCATTTCTAATGTTGATTGATCTGCCAAACTCATACTTTCTTTTATATGCAAATGACAACAGCATGTGCCCCTTTTCCCTGGATGGTTTTGTAGGAATGAGCCCCCGTCAAAGGGCTCTCTAGTCAACTTGAAGAGTCCAGGCATGATGTGACGTGTCCATGTGCATTTACAGCTCAGAGGCCATAAGCTCCTCGTCTGCACTGGCACACATTTGCCCACAAAGAGGCTGAGGGAAGCCTCATTGCTGTTTTTAGCCAACAGATTATTCCAGATGCCCCCAAAACTTCCAGTCTATTGGGTTGTCTGAGAACAGCAAACAGCAAGTTTGCCTGCAGAGCCTGGGAGAATGGCACTCTCACCAAGCCAGTGTCACCAGTGGTCACCCAGGCCCTGAAGCTGTTCTGCTCTCTGGAGTCACAGAAACTCCCTCTGAGAACTCTGCCAACTTCTGGCCACCACACCTCGCCTAGGAAGTCACCGAGCCTCTTACAAAAAGTAGCTGTCAGTCTATATCCCTCTAATCATGCAACCTCAGACCCACTGCAAAATGAAAAAGGGGTTCTAGTTCATCCTCCCTAACTTTTGTCTTCCCATAACAGAGCCTGCAGGGCCTGGGAGAGGGTAGAGGAGAGAGAAGTACTGGCCACAGTAAAAGCATCTAGACCCTTCCCCCACCCAGCTCAGTCAGGCAATGCCCTGCCACACAAGCATTTTTATTCATTCCACAAAGGACTTAAGGCAGCTTTTGAAAAGGTACACAACACAATAAAATTGGAAAATGTGATTAAAAGACAAAGCCGGGGAAAGCATTATGGGACAGGACGTGAAGGCCAAGGGGAAATGCGTCTGGGCGGTCCACAAGGTTCTGCACAGTTTTCAAGCACTGGAACTCCAGCTGGGCTCCCAGCTCCCTGGTGGCCAAAGCAGAAAGAAAACAAGGGGGTGGAGGGGAACTAGAGTTAGAGTTAGTATCCAGATCCACAGCGTGCATGAAGAGAATCCCCACATTCAGACTTTGAGAGTAACTAAGGAGGAAAAGAGGAAATGAAGATGACATGACGCTCTGTATCTCAGAACAGCTTGTTTCTCCTTTGAACATGGGTCCCAGCAGTGCACCACCAGACTGCCCCTTGAACCAGCCTGGCAAGACCTCTCTGAGCTGACCTGAGGCTCCATGCCCTCTCTTAGGTCCCCCACCCCTAGCTTCCATGTCTGACTATCTCCTGCCTGTCCATGCTCCCCTCCCCGGGGTTCTGCCCAAACCAGACAAAAACCTCAGCCCTCGAGATCCTTCCACGCAACCCTCCAAGGTCCCCGTTCTCCAGCGAACACAGCCCTTCTCCTCTCTGGCCCCCTGGATGACCGAGTGTGTTTCACAAGGATATGGTAGGAGGTTACTCGGTTTGCCTACACCAGAGACCACATATAGCATTTCCATTCCCTCACACCTGTTTTATTTAGTTGATAACTCTTAAACATTAGAAAATACAAAAATCCAGATTTCTCATCTTTTAAAAATCAAGCCAAAAAAATTTTTTAAGTGGGTAATATGGCATCTCCTCTTAGCTGGAGCTGAGACCCAACTTGCCACCTTAAACAGAGAAAGGAAACTCCAGTTTGCCAGGGTCCTCAACACGCTGTTTTTTCCACCCAACCCACTTCCCTCATCATGTTCACAAACCGCAGTCTAAGCGACAGATACTTTAAATTTAAGAGAACGAGCGAGAAAGAATGAGAATGGGGTGAGCAAAACAGCACTGGAAGACCTGAATTCGGACCCCTGGCCTGGCCATCCATCTTCTAGAGTCACAAAATGAGGGGTCAGACACAGAGAAATTCTCTCCACCTCTGACAATATTCTTTCTTCTGACCGATGAAGGCCCTGGCTGACATCCACAAACCATGGCAACCTTGATGAAAGAGTCAACAGAGGGGCTCCCTGTGATGGGGCGACTTCACTTTATTTTTTGCCTGAAATGTCTCACCCTGCTAGTAGCTTCACTGCCCCAACCCCAGGGTTTTGCCAGCACGCTAGGCTCATGGAGCTACAAAGATGAACTGCAGACTTCGAGGCAATAGATTAGGTTTTCAAGCAGAAACAAAATAAGGACAAAAAATTTATTTTAATCTCTTGCTTTCCTTACAATGAATTGTTGCCTAAAACCAGTAGCCCGTTTACCAGAGGCGGTTGGAGCGCCAGGTGTGTCCTGGAAGCCGAGCCTTGCGCGCCATCTAGGAGCTGAGGGTGGTACTGCAGGTGGTGGTCCTTAAACTGCTCCTCCCAGCTCTCACCGACCCTTCCCTTCCTCTCCCACTGCCTGAAGGTCTGGGTAGACATCACGTGCTATAATGGGGAGCCATGGGCTTTGCAGTCAGACCCTGCCTCTTCATTAACTGTGCGGTCTTGGGCAATTTGTCTCCTATCTGCAAAATGGGGATAATCATGCTATCTTCCTGGGTGATTGGAACACTAAGAAAAACTACATAATCTAGCACATAGCATGGACTCAGTAAATGTTTATTCCCTTCCCCCACTGCACTGTAAATCTACTCAGCCACAGACAAGTAACTCCCAAGGGTTTGTTGTGTTCATCTGTAAACCAGGGATGGTACCCTTGGAGGGTTGTTGGAAGCAGACAGAACATAACCAATATATACAACTCCTGGCTCACGGTGAGTGCTCAACCATTAATAAGGGGAAGGGAAGGAAACTGTAAATCTGGCCCTGATCAGTCACAGGCACTGAGGTTATACAAATACATAAGACAGTTATAAAGATAAATAAGACAGTCTTGTAGCAAAAGAGCCAAATGTAAATAATAATACGGGGTAATAAATTAGATGCATAAACAAAGTGCATGTCGATACAGCTCTCCAGGCTCTATCAATTACCTCACTTAATCGTTATACACAACCTGCAACAAAGGATCGTCACCCCAACTTACAGATGAAGCTGGGGAGGCTCAAAAAGGGTAAGGAGAAGTACCCTGGACTTCCGCTATTTGTAGCCCTACCTACTCTCCGCTTCTCTTCTAGATCTGATCCATTCCCCAAAATGGATTCCCCATCTTGGCCACTGAAGTAGAAAAAACTCGAAATCTGACTCTTCCTTCCCTCTCCTCTTCCCTGCCCCCAGTGCTTCATCGACCTGAAGTCTGATCTATTCCAACTCTCCAAGTCTGTCCCACGCAGCCCCCTTTACACCTCCACTCTTCTCTCTCCAGTCAGACCCCTTCCACTGTACCCCTGCAGAAGCCTCCTATCGGAGCTCTCTCTTTGCCAGCTCTTCTCCCTCCAATCCTTCCTGCCTTGGCTCCCAGGAGGATCTCAGACTATCTAGTTGCAAATCTAACCTCTCCAGGCTGCTTATCTTCCTCCAGGATCCTTTCCCAACACACTACCCCATAAGCATCTCTGCTTTCCCTCAACACAGACAGGTTGTTTCACAACTCTGCCTGCACATTAGAATAACCCGGGGAAGCTTTACACATTGTTCACCAACAAGCACGTGAAAAGACACTGGACATCATTAGCCATCAGGGAAATGCAAATCCAAACCCCAATGAGATACCACTTCACATCCACTAGAATGGATATAATAGAAAACATGGACAATAATAAATGTTGGTAAAGATAGGGAGTAATTGGAACCCTCGTGCACTACTGGTGGGAATGCAAAATAGAACAGTTGCTTTGTGAAACAAAGCTGGCAATGCCTCAAGAAGTTAAACATAGAGTTAACCATATGACTCCAACTCTACTATGTATAGATCCATGTAAAAACTATATACAGATGTTTCTAACAGCATTATTCATAATGTCCAATCATCCTGGATTACAAACCCTGGGGTGGGGCGCAAGCATCTGCCTGTGTGTTTAACACGTGTCCCTTATGAGACGTCCTGAAGGTTGAGCTGCACTGACCTACAGAATCTGATTCATCCAAGGCCTTGGGTCAAAGTCTGCAAGATCACACCTTTAGAGCCTGGCTCTGCCTGCATCTCTGATTCATCTCTCACCATTCCTGCACAGCCCTGAGCAGCCCACCAACTCCTGCTGCCCCATGTAACAGAAATGACTTCTGCAGTCCCCTTCACCAGCTCCTGCAACTGGCCTCCAGGCCTTCACTCTGATGCCACCTCCTCCAGCAAGCCATCCGGACTCCCAGCCTCCTACAATCGCACTCACTGTGTAACCCGGGGGTTTGCAGCCAGGGGTAGTGGTGTTCCTGGGGAAAGAGAGCTGGCAAATCTGGAGCTATTTGAACTGTCACAACTGGGCTTCAGGGGATACTACCGTCTATTAGGTAGAGTCCATGGATGCTTCTAAGTAAACTGCAATACACAGGACAGCCCTCCCCCCTGGCCCGCAACACACACACCAAAAAAAAAAAAGAATTATCCAGCCCACAATGCCAATAGTGCTGACACTGAGAAACCCTGCCCTAGCCTATTGTCACGTCAGGTCCTCAAGGACAGGGAATGAGTAAGACCTAACCATGTAACCTCAGTACCAGCTACAGACTCTGACACCCAATAGGTGCTTGGTAAATACTAGTGGAATGGATCACCTGTAACTGATCTAGCACTCTAGGTGTGTTCACTTATCCCCATCTTATTCAAGAAAGGAATTGTAGCTGCTGACAAGAATCTATGCAATGCAACAGGATAAAATAAATGAAGGTGTCTTAGAAGGAAAAGAAGATAAAGCCATAGGTGCGTGGGGATCACTTAAGCATCAGGAATGGTGATTACCGTCCCAGGTAGACATGAGCTGCAATTTGACTCTGGGCTTCCTGCTGGCCACAGCAGAGAGGGAACATGAGATTCATGGCATTCGTCCAATGAAAATACTCCAGTTGCTCGAGGGAAGCACAGCTGTCTCTGACGCAGAGACACGACAGGCCCTGGGAGGAGAGGGAAGCAGGCGACCCTCTCATTAGCATCCACACACCAGGAGTCTTTCATGACTTTTTTTTTTTAAGATTTTATTTATTTATTTTTAGAGAGCAGGGAAGGGAGAGAGAAAAAGAAGCAGAGAAACATCCATGTGTGGTTGCCCCTCACATACACCCTTACTGGGGACCTGGCCTGCAACCCAGGCATGTGCCCTGACTGGGAATCAACCCTTTGCTTCACAGTCCGACACTCAATCCACTGAGCCATACCAGCTAGGGCTCATGACTATTTCTTATAAGTTTCTCAGAGTTATTCTCCCCTCCCTGACCTCCTTCTCTTTGCCACATAACTTGGTAGTCCTCCACTCATTGAGTTTGGACTTGGCTATCTGACCTTCTTTACCAATGGGATGAAGACAAGGCAAGCAGGAGACTTAGGTAGGTTTGTACAGCTGGATGTGCTTTCCTGCATCTCTGCCATCACCATGAGAAGGACACACCCTGGCTAGCCACTACGCCAAACAAGGCGAGAGATATGTGGAGCCACGCTGACTCGTTAACCCACAGACCTGGAATCTGTAGCAGAACCACTCCGCTGAGCCCAGCCTGGCTCCGCAAATCCCCCAGTGAGCTACAGTTGCAAGAGCAAGCCCAGCTAAGTTCGGCAGAGATTCCCCAGCCTCCTTCGATGCACTAGCTAAATACATGTTCACTGTTACATATCACTGAGTACGGGAAAGGTTTGTTGAGTGGCATTAATCTGGCACTAACTAATTAAAACATCTCCAAAGTGCAAAGTGAAAGGATAACACCAAAGCACGGCAGACATAAATAAATAAATACCAGCAATCTTTTGCAGGGCTAAGATGCAGCAAGTGGTTCCTGTGAAGTTTCTCCCCAAACTAGGGAGTAACTCCTTAGTGACAGAACACATTTCCCCCTAAGTGACCGCCACAGAGTTGGGCACTTAGAGACATGATGCAAATGTGTCTACCGGCATTTGGGCACATAAGCAACTCAAGACATTTCAGCAGAATGCTGGAATAAACCAAAATCAAAATGCTTGCAAAACCGGGCAATCAACTGATGGAGTTAGACAGTCTACGGATTCAGATGCTCTAAATGCCCTCTGTCAGATTAGATCTGCCAGATGACCTGAACCAGACAATGCACTGACAGGTTTTCCAGTCTTAGCCCTCACGTGGTATCCAACCTCCTATGGATGACTGGGTTCTTTCTGGCCTCAGATCCTTCAGAAAGGGATCCAAAAACTGTCTCAATCTCTCATTCTTGCACATAGCTCCACTTAAAACTCAGAGAGACCCTTCATGTACTTCCCTCCATTGGGTGACTGGCCTGGGATCTCTGGCTTGACTGCTCAAAAATTAAAAGATTTGGCCCCACCTATACTCCCATCTTCTCAACTCCTCATGTAACAAAATGGCTAAAGGCATGGACTACAGAGCAGGTCAGTCCTGGGTTTCTACCGCAGCCCTGCCACTCTGTGCTGTGTGACCGTGGAAAGGCACTCAACCTCTTTGAGCCTTAGTTGTCTCAGCTGTACACTGGACAAAATAAACATTTACCTGCCTTGGAGCTGTTGCGAGGGTGGGAAAAGTTGTCACACAAAACACGTAGCACAGCCCCTGGCACACAGTCAATGTTTAATACATGTGAACTACTATTGTTTGGCTTTGAACTCAGAGACTAGACTGGCCAGATAGAGTTTCTGTGGGTTGGAATGCAAAAGTTCTGTGCCACAGACAGAGTGAGGTCAGAAATGCGATGCCACAGGTGGCATGGCGCACCACGGGCTGCCTTCCTGCACTGGGTGGCATGCTGGCAGGACATCGGTGGTCCAGGCAGCTTTACTTAGACACCTCTCC